>PVKU01006912.1:0-95672 GCA_004027475.1 Anoura caudifer
CACTATTCTTGCCCTCCCCCTGTCTATTTTCTACCTACCATCTATGCTACTTGTTCTATGTACCTTGTCCCCCTCTCTCCTCTTCCCACTCCCCTATTGCTAACCCTCCATGTGATCTCCATTTCTGTGTTTCTGTTCCTGTTGTAGTGGTTTGCTTAGTTGGCTTTTGTTTTAGGTCTGGTTGTTAATACCTGTGAGTGTGCTGTCTTTTTGCTGTTCATATTTTTTATCTTCTTTTTCTTAGATAAGTCCCTTTTACATTTCATATAATAAGGGCTTGGTGATGATGAACTCCTTTAACTTGACCTTATCTGAGAAACACTTTATCTGCCCTTCCATTCTAAATGACAGCTTTGCTGGATAGAGCAATCTTGGATGTAGGTCCTTGCCTTTCATGACTTGGAATACCTCTTTCCAGCCTCTTCTTGCCTGTAAAGTCTCTTTTGAGAAATCCGCTGACAGTCTGTTGGGAACTCCTTTGTAGGTGACTGTCCCCTTATCCCTTGCTGCTTCTAGAATTCTCTCCTTCATTTTAATCTTGGGTAATGTAATTATAATGTGCCTTGGTGTGTTCCTCCTCGGGTTCAACTTCTTTGGGACTCTCTGAGCTTCCTGGACTTCCTGGAAGTCTATTTCCTTTGCCAGATTGGGGAAGTTCTCCTTTATTATTTGTTCAAATAAGTTTTCCACTGGTTGCTCTTCTTCTTCCCCTTCTGGTACCCCTATAATTTGGATGTTGGGACTTTTAAAGATGTCCTGGAGGTTCCTAAGCCTCTCCTCATTTTTTTGAATTCTTGTTTCTTCCTTGTTTTTTGTTTGGTTGTTTTTTTCTTCCTTCTGGTCCACTCCATTGATTTGAGTCCCAGTTTTCCTCCCATCTCTGTTGGTTCCCCATGCATTTTTCTTCATTTCACTTATTGTAGCCTTCATTTTTTCATCTAATTTGTGAGCAAAATCAACCAATTCTGTAAGCATCCTGATCACCAGGGTTTTGAATTGTGCATCTGATAGGTTGGCAATCTCTTCATCACCTAGATAAATTGGCTCTGGGGCTTTGATTTGTTCTCCGGTTTTAGCCATTTTCATTTCTGTTTTTTGTTTTTGTTTTTTTTTTTTTTTTGTCTAGTCGCAGCTGTTACGTAGTGAGGGGTGGAGCCCCAGGTGTTCCCCAGGGCGGGACAGCCCAGTCTCTGGGTAGTTACGCTGTATGTGGGGGTGGGGTCCGAGAGGAGACAATGGCACTTGCTGTGCTCACTCTCAGATTCCAGTCCCTCGCTCAATTCCAGAGACTGTCATTCCTTGGTGGTCGGCTCCTTCAGATCCCACTTCTCAGCTATAACCCCACAACTGGTGCGGGAGAGAACACAAGCTCGGTCTCAGTGCAGAGTAGATGACCGGAACTCCAGTAAATGTTATTTTCATTCTTAGTTTATTAATACTTAAAATTTCACAATAAAAACTATAGAATGTTAGGGCTGATGGTGCTTATCTATAAAGATAATATAATTTTGGTACATTGTTTTAAAGTAAGAAACAACAAAACAAAACAAAAAAACTTGAGACTTAGAATGGGCAATAACTTCCCCAAGGATAAATAGTGACCAGTTCAGGGTCACACAAGTTTCAATTCAAAAGACTCACAGTACAGTGCTTACTTCAGATTAAGATTCATCTTTACCTTAAGATTTTATCTCCTTCAAAATTCAAATTACCTTTTGGACAGATGACATCTTAAGTCTAGTTAGCACTTATAATTTAGTGTAACTGTTTATAGACCAAATAAAACATTTCTTGAGATAGTCATAAATTTTATATTTCATATTAAATTAGAAACTGTAGAAAAAGATGGAATATACCACATACTCTGAGGAGAAAACCTAATATGAATCACCAAAGGACAGAGAGACAATCTCTATGCTAGGTATTTTTCTCCTGGTAATCTGTTATCCTTTTATTTAAATCTATGATAATATTATGAGGTGTATGGCATTAACTTCATTTTGAAGAAAAGATTTAAGTGTCAGTGAGAAATTTGGAAATTACCAATAGCGTCTTCAATCAATTTATAGAAGCTACATTAGGGTCTAGAGTAAAGCACCCACTCTTATTAAATACCAAAATGAAAAGAGAATGGGAGCTTAAGCTTAGAAAAAAAGGAGTAAAACTTAATTAGATGAAATGATTAAGAAGCACACTATTCACTTTTGTGTACAATTATCAGACCAGAACTTCATCAAGTTTTGTGAACCCAATCTCCCATTCCATACCTACTGACCTTACTAGAAGCATGTTTCCTTGGGTTTATAATAATAATCATTTTTAAATTTATACAGCACTTTGTACTTTATAAGACATACTTGCATCTCTTTGTAGGAGTCAGAAAGAACTCAAGTTTATTTTATTCACCTTGTATTTTAGCACTTCAGGCAAGATATTTACTACATACACACTCGTGGAAGATTATGTTACTTTTCACCATATATCCTGACTTATGTCCTGTGGTGCTACAAATGTGGGAGTATTATATATCTTTGCCTATTTAACCTAGGAGTATGCATGTGATTTTCTTTGGTCAATGAAATTTTGGCAGATGTGGCATGTGTCATTCCATGAGATAGCTCCAAAAACTGGTGTTTGGTTCCTAATTATCTCTTTTTTTCTCTGCATCTGTGATCATGGAAAAATAAGGTGAGATGAAATCTGTGTCAAACTGGATCAATGAGTGACCATAGTAAGCACAGCTCTCTTCTGAACCTGCAAAAGATATATAGTATGGAGAGAGCAAAAGATGTGTCTTATTGTTTTAAGTCATTGAGCTTTCAGGCTGTTTATTATTGCAGCATAACCTCACCAATCCTGACCGATGAAGTGTCTAATTAATATTCATTGAATAAATAAATAAAGAATGAATCTGTTTTTAATGTCTAATATTTGCAAATGTCTTATTATTTGCTATAGAAAGTTAATAGATGAGTACATTTTGTAAATAATCTATATAAATGTACTTACTTGGAAAATATAAATTATAAATATAAATTATCAATAATAATTCTATCTTTGGATCAGAAGCATTTGCATTGAGCAGTAGTAAGCAACAAGGTTTACATAGGGTTACAATAAGAATGTGAAAAGAGAGAAATTCATTTACTAATTCTTTAAATATATATTGAGTGCCTGCTGTGAGACAGGCATTCTGTTTAACATTTCCTTTTCTTGAAACCTGTAATATGTGAATCACTGAACAGTTACTTTTTACTTTTCATACAGAGCTGGTAGGTTAATTCAATCCTGGTATTTAAGAAGGAGACATTATTTTAATTCATTCCATTGTTTCCCTTCCGCACAGAGGATAGATACCTACTGAGAGATTTTTACAATAAAAGATACCCTGATTATAAAGGCAAATTTGATAGCTTTTTAATGTTAGTGAAGAGGATTATTAAAGTTTATATGCCCACTCATAAAAGCTAGCCAGTTCCTTCCCAGAGCAAAAGTTTACTGAATCATGAAGTCAGGAAAAGTCAAGCTGGGAAGAACCACAGGACAGCTTGTTGGTTATGAGGCTTATAGAAAAACAAGGTTGAGGTCCTGAATGAAACTGAAGTAGTGGAAGAGCCCAGTGTGGAGAGCAGGACCAATAAAATGCCATTGGTTCAATCAAGATAGCGTAAGTTATATAAAACAACATGGAGTTACTCATGTCAACCAAGATGGCTGCCATCAGCCATGACACTTTGGTTCAAGAAGGAAACTACCTAAGTTATAGTAGACACATCTGGCAAGGAGATACATGTAAGATATCTGCACACGTGACCAGAAGAGCTATGTCTGCGGAGTGGGACTAACCAGACAGGCTCTTGGGGAGATTCCCCACTTGCCATCAGGGGTGCCAAGACACTTATCAAGAGACCCAAAAGGGTAGAGTACCCACTCTCAAGTGTATAACTGAGGCAGACTCCAGACCACTGCTGAGACAGCTGAGTTCCACACAACAGAGTGCTGCTCCACCCCACACTGATCTCCCTTGACATCACCACCCAAGGCTCTGCCCTGCTGGACTGAGGACTTTGTCTGCCCTGCTGCCCACCTGGCTCAGGAGATTCTTCCTTCCAAGACACTAACAGCTCACTTGCCCACCATGCTGTCTCCAGGACCTATTGACTAAGACTCTGGGACTCAGGTTTGTTATCCTTCATTGATAGCTGTGTGTGTGTGTGTATTATATCTCTCATAGATTGTTAAGAATGTGACTAGGATATTATAGTATGTTGATGTTCTACTTTGAGAGAACCTACATTCAATAAAAGGTGAATAACAAGCATAGTTACCGCACGTGACAATTGTCTATTCCATGGTGCTGGGTTGCTCAGTAAGTAGCTAGCTGAGCAGTTGCCCAGCTGACTTATAAGAAAAAACACCCAGCAGCAGGAAAACAGACTGTGTGGACAAAATAATATATTAAAAAATTTAACCTCCAAGGTGGGACTCTGTTGAGCTGAGCAGGAAAATGGAAGTTGATTTTCCTTGGAAATGGGCAGAAGTAAATATTTCTGGAAAACTAAGAAGGCAGGATGAGCAAGGTGGTTTTGTTGGAAGTAACCCTGGAAATCCTGAGCTATTTCTGATTGAGAAGCTGGCATAGTAGGCCCTCATCATTTGACTTCTCTTGGTCAGGCTCCTTTGGCAGACAGGTATTTGTGGTCATCCCTGCAGCTAGAGGCAGCACCTGCCTCACTAGGCATGACTGATGAGGTCTTTGCAGGAAATCCAGTTAGTTAGGCAATTATTGAAATATTCCATGGGATACTATCACAAGATACAGAAAGACATGGGGTGGTCATTTAAATTACCTATTGATTATAAGAGTCTGTGACTCTGTCTTTATCTGGCCCACAAAGGGTAAATAAAACACTATACACCATATTCAACTGATTGCAAAGTCTATCTATTCTTCTCAGCCTATTTCAAATTTTACCTGTTCCAAAGGTCTTTACTGAAGCCTTAAACTGGGTATAACTTTTTTAGTAAACAATCAGAAAATTTCAAATATAACTTATCATGTGTGTGTGTAAAGTCCAAAGACAGTAGGCCTGTTGTCTTTTTCCTGTATCCACCTCAGAGTTCAGCATAGAGCTGTGAACATATAGGTGTTTTGTTGATTTAATTCACTTTAATTTTATGTATTATATATGAGGTTATATGTTTAAGGTTGTGAGAAACAATGGGCTATAAGAAATATAGCTAATGGGATGCACCTACTTTTTATGAAAAGTTAAAATATATTCTCATGGTCAAAATTTAATTTAAACTTTTAAGTGATACTGGAAATAAATCTTCTTGAATGTTAGTGATGCAGATTGCTAAAGAAGTTTTTCTAGATAGCCATCATTTTAGTAGAAACTTTCTTTTCAGAAAGAAAATTCTCATCAACCTCTAGGAAATTTTCACCAGCTTTCACAATGATGACTTTAAAAAGTGTGTCCTGGAGTCTCTGTACCTGTTACCTCGGCATCAAAACAATAGGCCTTTTTATTAGCTAAAACTTAAAGTAACAGCCAAAGAGATGTGCTGAAATGGGAACCCCTCTTGCTTGGTCCCTGACAGTCGTTGTGGTTGTAGTTGCTGCACTTGCTCTTCTCTGCGTCTGCAACTGTGGCATTGCAGGGTGACAGCCGTTTGAAGACTATAAGCTGAAAATAACATGGTTAAAAGCCATGTTTGATGTTCATATGTGTTTTTTTGGCATCTTGTGTACAGACCCATCTGTTAGATGGCTAAGTGCCTACACACAAGGTACTCTGCCAGTTTCTTTGGGGGTAATAATGCTAATTAAGAGTGGTTTTCACTGGGCAAGCTGCCTAATGTTACAAGTATCAGCTCCTTGTTGAATCTTCTCTTTTGTTTCTGTATTGCCACATTGTATAATATCTGCATGCTTAAATCAATTTAGTGTCTACATTTTCCTTTTCCTTTTTTTTTTGATGGGGGGGCAGGGGGCAGAGTCAGAAAGACTACTTGGACATGGGCTATAAATACAAAATTAAGGTGCATATTGAGTGGTCAAGTTTAAAGGATACTAAGGGCAATTCATATTGATCTGAATCATTCTGAAAGAAAATTACTGATGAAATCAAATACTGTTTAGGAAGACAATAAAGTCATTTTGCTTTAGAATGCATCTTTCCTTCTTTCTCTTTCTCAATTATCTTGGAATGTTTGCTGCAGAAGCACCACTCAAGCAAATATAAATAGAATAAGTTTTTAAATGCATAAAGACTTAGTGACCAATGAATAGTCAATAATTTAATTAAATCATTATAGGCACAAAATTGACCTGATAAAAATGTAACATACTGGAGGTGAGATTCCAGACCATAGATTAAAAGGTCAGAGAGAAATCGAATGAGGTGTCACTGACCTGAGGAAAGATCATCATAAAAGCTGCTGCAGATAGTGAAGGCTAAATGGTACTGAAATTACTTGTTTATGTTAATAAGTTGTAGAAATTAAATTTAAATTGATGTTTATTTATTAGGCATTTATTTATGCTGGATGTTGGTTGGGGGGACTATAGGCAGGAGATTAGAATAAACTCGATGCTGGCTGTTAAGGAACAAACATATAATCTAATGAGAGTTAAATAAAAAGTAGTAATTACTTTTGATACAAGGCAAAGTGATAAACATGTTAAATAAATGGAAAAAACAACATGCTCTGGAAACATACAGGAAAAAATATTCATGATTGTTTCACCATAAAAGGTGAAATAATGGGTTTTTAGGTTAACGATGTTTTCCAATAAGCAAGGAATAAATGAGTGCAGGGAAATACTAAGTCAAAGGACCACCATGTGAGAAGGCATGGAGGTTGAAGTTCGCTTTGTGATATGGGCAATAATGAATCCATCCCTAAATTTCAGAGCATTCTTGCCAAGGGGAACCTTGAATGCAGTGGTGGTACACTGCAGGATTGATGATGAGTTGTGGAGGATCAGAACAGTTATTTTAGAAAGGTAACTTGAGCAACAGCATGAAAAATGTTTTTGGAGGGTTGAAGAACCTGACTTAAAGAATCAAGTTAGAGAAATATTTTAGGAAAGAGTTGGTGTGACAGAACCCCCCTTTTGTACTAGCTGCCACTTTGAAAGTATGTGTCTTTGAAACCATCCACTTCAGTTTGTGTGGGCAGAATATCTAGAAATGGGAGAGAAATATGAACTTAAGATGAAGATCTATTAAATAGATCATAATGGAAGGCAAAGAGTTATAAATATTGTATATACTTCATATATCAATAGAGTGAAAAATGAGAATCTCTATATGAAATATTAATAGTAATGACATGTATAAAGGACACGCGGACAAAACCGAAGGGTGGTGGGATCAAGCGCGGGGAGTGGGGTGGCTGGGGTAGAGGGGAGGTGTGTGTGCGGGGAAAATGGAGACAACTGTACTTAAACAATTAAAACCGTGAAAAATGTCAATGTTTGCAGTTATGTTTCTTGATGTAGTAATAGTCACTGTATGTGATTATATTTCTGAAACATTTTTCTCTGTAGTGAGTGAGAAGTAAATATTTTTGAACATGCTAGAATTTCTTCTACTTTCTTAGAATAATTTATAGTAAGAACTCATGGAGAGGGAAGATATAAAAATATATAGGCAAAATAGGTAATAAAATCCAACCATCTAACAATTAGAAATGAGGAAAAGAAAAAGATTTAAGAGCAGTAGCAGTAGTCTTTGGTATCTGATAGTCAGAGATGGAGAGATGGCCCCTTAACTTCAGATATCTTTACCACATTTCCAAGTGAAGTGATTCAGTGATGGCACCCCCTTCAAATGTGGACATACGCCCTGAGCGAGCTTGTTCGTGCCTGAAGTTGCTCACTGGAGGCTGGAATGGGAAGATTAGACACCAGGTGCACTTGTTTTAACAAAGTGTAATTCTGTGAAAATTCCAGGTCTGCTAGTATTAATTAATAGCTTCATGGAATCCCACTCAGCATTCTGCCCGAAGGTTTTACTCCTTTCACTTTCCCACACTCATCCCAAGTGAGGCGAGTGTGTTAGCATTTGATGCCTGGTAGAGGTGTCCGTGGAGAAGCCGATTTAGAGTAAGCAGATTTGGATTACTACAAGAAGTAAATGTATTATGCAAATGTTCTATTAAAATTACCCTAAAATTGAAATACAGTGATACCTTTTCACGCAGAATTAGGCATTGAAAATGAGAATAGACCTGAAATGCACTGGGCACCAAAAGCATTTTGTGGCTTTGCTTTTCAGCCAGAAAATGAAAATGAAGTAATGGCAGCAAGACCATTCAGAGAAAAAAAGGCAGAAAAAGAGTCCAATATGAAACAAATTGCCAAAAGACCATCAACAGCTGTTGTAACACTTTAAAGCATGAAATTTTTCCTACAAATTTATATAACAATTACCTTATTACATTGCTACAATGCCTTCTTTATATTTGTCCCCCTAGGAAAATGTCAGTAAATACATTAAATAATGTAGAAATTACGGCATTTCTACTATGTTGATCAAGTCCATTTAATTGGCCCCCTACAAGAGAAAGATATCTTATTTACCTAAAGATAATTACTTGTTTCATGTTTGGAAAGAATCTCCATCATCCAAATGGCAAATCATTCCATCGACATAGAGGGCAAAAATGGTGATACTTTATTTAGGTGGAAATAATGTGCATGAAAAGCTAAATACTCTCTAAACTTCACTATTCTTAAAATCTTTGGGATTAAGCAAATATTTTAAACTGTAAAGTGGCTGAAGTTTTTTATTTCAGGTATATATAAATAGCATGCCTTATCCAGTCAAGAGGCACAGGTTTCCAGGGCATAATCTACTTTCTGGGAATAATCCATTTCCTACCCTTTCCCTGGTCACCTCTCAATATGCCTTTGAGGACAAGCCAGTAAACAAAGTCCTATCTAGTCTGCTGGGATAGAAGGGGGCACCTGCAATTAATTCTCTAATTAATTCTCTGTGGTTGCTATTAACTCTTACCTTCCATTGATCACTGATTTTATAATCAGTGTTACTATTGAGGTGGACATACATATCTGAAGACCTCAACATAGGAAAATAGTGCAGAAATGAGTGATATCCCAACACTCTTTATAGTTTTGTCCAGGACAGACATTAATAATCAAACACAGCAGTCTTTTTCAATAAGTTATGGTATGGCCTCAGATCCTTCCTTGAACAGAACTTGGATTCCACCAGTCAATAGTTTCTCACGAACAACAAAGTATTTTTTTTAAATATATGCATAGACTGTAGCATAAAAAGCTGGGTTCTGGTTTCAGGTATGCCACTTGGGCAAGTCACTTAGCTTCACTGAATTTCTTTAAACTTATGTTTTTTTCATCTATAAATTAGGGATTATAATGCCTTTTCTGACTTTATATGAGTGAGGTTAAATGTGATGAATTTTGTAACTTGTAAAGTACTATTCAGATATAAGGTATCTGTTCACTTTCTACTAGATTGGAAGTGCCTAACGAGATGCTTGCCTCAATGTAGACATTCTTTTGTCTTCCCTTCAAAGCCTTATTTACAAACATGACTGAGAACTGTCTCCTAAGTCCTGGTCCCTTTTGCCCTCATATAAAGAAAGACTTGAGGAAGGTTTTCGCAAACTTTTAATGAGCTCCAAAATTTAATAACACTCCAAGTTCCCCCTCAATTACTTTTGCTGTCAACATTGCTATAATTAATCATCCACAATGACAATGGAGGAGATTCTAACATCTCTGACCATTTGGGCTTTTCTACCAACAAGATCAGCATCTTATTTTTGAAGATGTTTGATATTTGGGGTGTGATCCCCAGGGGGTACATATGTGATTTCAAAAAGGTTCATAACAAGATATATGGTGGCATAAAAAGG
Organism: Anoura caudifer; assembly: GCA_004027475.1. Classification (NCBI taxonomy): domain Eukaryota; kingdom Metazoa; phylum Chordata; class Mammalia; order Chiroptera; family Phyllostomidae; genus Anoura; species Anoura caudifer. The sequence goes on from PVKU01006912.1 coordinate 9,916, forward strand.
AATATTTTTAAGGTCTAAATGAGATACCAAAGTAACCAAGTTCTTTTAACTTAAGGAAGTTTCAACAAACAGGGGAATTCATAGTCCTCTCTTACAGTGTCAGATCTCTGTATAATTAATAACCTTATAACTCAGTGACATTTATTTTTTAACGCAACACAATGACAATTATGCAAATAACTACTAGTCAGCAATTATGTGACTTGATTTCATCCCCACATAGAGAGGAAAATGCTTTAGCTTCAGGCATGCTTTACTCATTTACAAACAGCGAAAAAGAGCCTTCAAGTGCCAGGGTCCCGTGCCAGGAGCTGTGCGTACCTGACCTCAAGAAGCTTAAGTTTTAATGAAGAAAAGAGACATTTACACACAGTATTATCCTGTATGAGAACACTAGAGATAAGTTAAAGATTCTTTGGAGCCTGGAATGAAAAAGGAACTAGGGTTTGTCCTTTCTCTTACCACTTCTATAATTTTTCATCATCTATGCTCTCAAATTCTCTCATCACTGACAGTTGTGCTAATTCTCCCAGCAGCTGCTGCAAAAATATTGATTGACTAGGAAAAGCATCACTTTAGTCATGACCATGAGACTCGATTTGATAAAAAAAAATGGACTTATTAATTATAGTGTTTGAAGGACAATATCATATCCGTTACTCAGGAATCCCTTTCAAAATATCTTGGCAGCTTCACAGTCAAAGAAGCCATGAGGCAAATGAAAGAGTATTCACTGCTACTCCCTTGAGCCTGACCTTTCAGATCTGGGATCCTGACTGAGAAAGCTGCCTCATTTTCCAGATGTTGCCACAGGGTATGACCTCACTATTCAGGTGTGATCCTGTTCTCTTTCACAACATAGAGAGTTTGTACCTTAATTTCCATGAGTATGACTGTCATATAATATGATACCACAACCATACTATCACATAACTCCACATCGGTATTCCCTCTCTCCCTCCATTTATAAATTTACAATAACTTCCTGATTACTTATTTCTTCTCACAATCTTCTTTATGCCTGGTTTCCTGACACAAGTGTATTCACCTGGTCAGAAACTTAATTTCTAGTCTGAAAGTAAAGGTTCAAAGACTTTTGCCATATAAATGAGTGTATCTTTATATAGAGACATATTCACAAAACAGTGAAAAAGCAAACATTTTCAATCTTCTTGGGACTAGAGAAGAAAGAGAAAAAGCCTTAACCAAAGAGGAGAATTAAAAGTTAAAATGTCTTATATTTCAGGCACGGTTTTATGTGTATTAATGTTAAAGAGGAGTTGGTAGAGTTGTTCCAAAGGCCTACAGGCTCTCAAGAAGGATTATAACTTCTGTCATTTGGTCTCAGATTTTCCAGTAGCAGTGATATTGACTGAATAGTGTCCAGTTGTCAGAGACTATCCTGTTCCATCAGTTACAAAACCCTACATTTTATCCATTCTATTTGCTACAGGACTGACCATTTTTGAGATTAGCCAGGCATTTGGAGTCTGAGTTACCCAAGAAGGCTGAGGATTAAATATTTAGAGGCTGAACTATAAAAAAGCAAGAGTAACCTTTTGAAAATTATAGTAAAAAGATACTCAAAATAGAGTACTGATTTCTAATTCAAACAAAATATTATTTTAAAATTTCATTGGTCAAAAATTTTTAAATCTTTTTTAAAATATTTTTTAAAATTTATTTTTAGAGAGAGGTGAAGGGAGAAAGAGAGGAAGAGAAACATCAGTGTGTGGTTGCCTTTTATGCATCCCCCACTGGGGACCTGGCCTGCAACCCAGGCATGTGCCCTGGCTGGGAATCAAACCTGTGACTCTTTGGTTTGCAGGCTCATGCTCAATCCACTGAGCTACACCAGCCAGGGCTCATTGGTCAAATTTTAGTTGATAGCCTGTAATAGTTTTGAGACAAAAGAAGATCGCAACTCACTGTTTTACAAAGTACTATATTCTTGAAGGGTCCTCAAGTGGGGAGTTGACCTGGACACTTTAACAAGACATGGATACGCATCACTGCCAGTGTGTTTGCGACAACTTGATAAAAAGAAATCCAATCATAACGTTCAACCTGACCCTCCGAACCTTTTTTAGTATTAAACATAGAATAACTCCTACATTTTGTGGAACTTAGTTTATTGGTTCATCCATAGAATGTCATTCTGTGTTAAAGTCACTTATGTATGTGACAGCCCACTAAATTATGAACCATGACTCATTTACTTATTCCTTAGCATTTTGCACAGGGCTTCATAACACTGTATTGCCTTTTGGGTCTCTTGCCTATTAGGATCTATTAAATAAATTTAAACAGTAAATATCGACACAGAACTGTCATGGTCCCTGTGCTGAATCTCATTCTTCCCTCTTCATGTTTTCTTCTGTTTGGTCCCTTTGTTCATTCAATGACTATTTTCTTTAGTCTATTTTCATCATTTTAGCAAAGTCATGAGTTGTTACACACACTGACACAACTGTCACTGGAGTCAAAAAATAATGAAATAATTTTCCTTTGGCTTGAATGCATATTACTTTCTCCATTATAGGCCATTTAACGCAGGAGCTCACATCTTTTGGTGATGTCAACCCCCTATAATATTCTCTTTTATCAACCCTACCCTCACTGGAAAAAATATTACCAGTCAAAAAATTAAAATAGAATTGATAGTAGGAGCAGCATAAGGAACTGAATAAACAATGAATTGGGAACATAGTTGAAGCTATTACATATTACACATTTTTGAACCAAAGGAATATTTCCATTTTTGAAAGCTATGCCTACAGAATCATCATTATGTAGCCATAGGGGAAAAATAGTTTGGTATGCTCTCTACATTATCACTTTCCAAAATATGGCTTTAAATTAATTTTACTTGAATCTCTCTCCCTCTCCCTCCTTCTCTCTCTCTTTTCACCACCCTCTCCTCTCTCTCTCTCCCTTTTCCCATCTCTCTTTCCCTCCCTGTCTCCACTTCATCCCCTTACACTTAAGCCCAGGTTTTTATATGTAAACTCCAAAGTAGGAACATAAACTTTAAAGACAATATGGAGATTAAATTAAGCAAAGCAAAAGAATTGTGTGAACTGCACATTGATATACAAATACATTTTTGTTATTTTCATTGTAGGGATGTTTAGATATCATAGGATACACAAAGGATAAGTTTTATTTGACAGCTGTCTTGTAACTCCAAGTAAAGTTATTTATCATGTATTTATTGAGGAATTTATAGCCTCTAGAGAATTTTCTCTGTGAGAGTGCTGCTTTTGAATGTTCTTTTCTTTTTCTTTTTTTGTTTTCCTCTGGTTACTTGAATTCTCCAGGCAAATAATGTCCTTGGTTGGGTAGCTAAGATACAACTGAATTCTCCAGGGATCTCAGTAGTATGGGTTCAGTGCTTAGAAAACTCAGCTTAAAAATGGAAAATATTCCTTAACTGGAGAGTTATCTCCTTCCAGTTTTCTCTTCAAAAATAATGGCTGTCTTGAGGTCTGCTGTGCATTATTGCTTTTTCTATCTGTATGTTTTAGGTTTATTTTCTCAATCTAATGAGATTATAAGCACTCTTAATGCCATTTTTGTTTCTGGTACATTGGTCTCCAAAATGTTTTGAGCTTAGTTGGTGACATAAAATAATAACAATGATAATAAGGGTCTTTGTTTAAATGTTGTCAAGCGGTACAGTTGAGAGTTTAATTGGTAGGGGTTATATTTGTATCACTGTGAAATTGATTATATACAGGAATATCTATTTTATAAATAACCACCCATTGTAGAAAGGTATGTTTATGAAAAAATATGATTGAAAACAGTCAAGTAGAAACATATTTCTTGGAATAAAAATTTTCTTTTTTTGTTGTTATTGTGTATGGTCTGTTAGATAGTTTTTATCACATTTAAATGATGCATTTCCTCTAAAACTATTAATTATATAAGAACCTATGACATAAAGTATATGTGGTTATTTAAACAAATGGGAGAGTTTATAGTACTTTCTATAAGGAAACAAATCATATCAAGCCACATTATTTAAAAAATATCACTGTATCTTGAAGATCCCTTCTGTTATTATATTGTTTTGCCACAAAACCCTGATATAAGTTTTCTAAGTTCAATGGCATACTGTAGATAATGCTTATATTCAATAGTAAAAGTCTTTGAAATTGATACCAATATAAATACAAATTTGTAATGAGTAAAAATTAGTGTCAGCTGATTTTACCTTTTTCACTGGAGGTTTTCAGAATAGCTACTCTCAGATTTTTATATTTATTTTTTATTATTATTTTAGTCCTCATCCAAGGATATGTTTATTGATTTTAGGCAGAGAGGAAGGGAGGGAGAGAGAGAAAGAGATCAATGTAAGAAAGAAACTCCTGGAAGTGCCTTGACAGGGGATTGAACCCACAACCTTTTGGTGTACAGGACAACACTCCAAGCAACTGAACCACCTGGCCAGGGCTCAGGTTTTCATATATAAACTGAAAAGAAACAAGATTGATTAGTCCATGAATTGTTCAAGCTGTTAGAGAATGTATTGAAGGAATTTAGTTCTGAAATAAAGTTGGACAAGAAATGCCACTGAGAAACTTAGAAGAAAAGATTTTGACAGTTTTCAAAATGAGAATATCTGTTATCAAGCAGTGAGTTTTTTAATGACAGAAGTGAAACACTGCACCTAATCAGATCATTACTTGCAATTGCTTATACTGTTTTTCCTTTGAGCACATGCACACATAAGTTATTTTTCCCCTGGTAAAGTTTAGATTTTAAAGGAAATGTGCATCATAAAATGTGAAAAAAATCACTTTGGGGCTCTGCTGATCAAAATGTCAACATTTATACTTTATTACATTTTCATAACAATTATGCTAAGCTGCAATTTTTCATTTATTCTTTTTTTAGTTCTCATCGAACATATTTTATTTTTGATTTGTGAGAGAGAGGGAGAGAGAGAAGAGGAGAGAGAGGGACACACACATCAATTGGTTCTCCTGTACACACCCTGACCAGGAATCCAACCTGCAAATTTTGGTATGCGGGATAATGCTCTAAGCAACTGAGCCACCCCGTCAGGGCAGGGGATATTTTGGAGGCAGTTGTGAGGGGTGACTCATTCTTTTGCACAGCATGGAAGTGGCTGTTGTCTACACGTGCTGGAGGTTGGGTGGGTCATGGAACTAGAATGAGAAGCTTGAGAGCAGTTAGGATGTTTGCTATGGACAATGGGCTACAGATTCACTGGGAATATCCCAGGAGAAAAAAAAATGAATTTATTAGTGTCAAGACTCTTTAAAGTCATTATGTTTATCTTATTCATAAAAGGACTAACCTCTTGAGACAGATTTTACAAATTTACATTTTTTTTACATTTTATTTTACTTTATGTGACTACCAGTGTGTGGTATACTGTCTTTTTACCCATCAAGCTTTCGGATATCAACAAACATTCAATATCAATTTAAAAAAAATAAAACTTTGAATGTATCACTTGCCGAAGATATAGTTGTTAAAACTTTACCAAATGCTTCTAAAAAGCTATTAAAAAAAATAGCAATGTACTCATTACCCATAGCAAGAGATGGATGCAGGAACAATTACACAGGTTCTTTTAGTGGGGTTTAGTTCCATGAGTTTCAACCCAGATTTTAAAAGTCAGATTAATTCATTTGAGAGAAGACAAATGAGTAAAATAAGACAGTAACACACAAACCCTAAAAAGATATTTGAGTTGGGAAATTTATACTATTTCAAGCTGAGGAGGCACACAGGTTTCCATGAAGGGACACAGGCTACTTGGCGTGAGCGATTACAGCACAGACTTAGAGCTGGGCACATGGCTCCTCCATCCACGTTTACCAGGAGGACAACTTTTTGGGGCAAGTCATTTTGGGCAAGTCATTCAGATGCTTTGAGCCCTGGTTTCCTCATCCAAACATGAAAGCTACTTGCATGTCAGTGGGGGAAAATAAATGATTTTATAGCTGGGAAATAATCTGATTTGCTTAATACATAGGGCACCCCCCCAAAAAAAAGGTAAATAAGCCTATTTCACAACAGCAAGGCAGCAGCAGAATGATACATGACTGATATCTGAGTGTTAAACAACCATGTCAACTTGTATTAAGTGTTTCTTCGACCCTCTTTCCATTAAAAAAAAAATCTGTTGATTGACTTTAGGGAGAGAGAGAAGGTGGGGGGAAGAAGAGAGAAAGAGAGAAACATCAATATTGATCAGTTGTTCTATTTATTGAATATTTATTGGTGGATTCTTGTATGTGCTCCACCGGGGACTGATCTGTCTGTAACCCCGGAGTATAGGGACAGTGCTCTGACAACTGAGCTACTCACCCAGGGCTCCTGTTTCCATTTTTAAATGACTATTACGTAGAGAATTAATGGATTAAGACTTTACCTATGAATTTTCTTATCTATAAAATAGGGATTACTGTGAAGATTAAAGTAGCTAAAACGGCATTTACATAGCATACCATGAATGTATAGTATTTTAGTATCTAATTGAGGTTGTTATAAATATTACAATATGCCTGCCCTGCTAACTTTGATCCAGGTTAGATGTTTCTTGGGCCCATAACTGATTACAAGGGCACCAAGAACTGCTTGAACAGCTTTTTCATGAAGAAACTTCTCTGTCACTTTCTGATGTACTCAGTTCCATGAACATGAGAGTAGGCCTTTCTATCCAAAAGTTAAGAGATAAGACAATGATATATAAGTGACTCATAATAGATCTTTCCCTGAGAGCAAATTTTGATGAAGAAAAAGAAAATAAGGATACCTTGCCCTGGAAAGAGTGGACACCTCTCCTTCTTGACCAGCACACTCCCTAGAGAGGAGGCAGGGTAAGGAAGGCGAAGACAATTAAAGGACAGTTATTGCCCAATCAGTGGTGATGTCAATGAATTTTCAAAGAACCAGTGAAGAGCCATTAACTGGCTGCAATTTAGCTGCTGTGTCAGCAGACTGAACCCGGAGCTAACTAGATGCAGCCTGTCTACCCTTTCCACAGTGTAGGCCCCCTGTCCTGTTTGCTTAGAAAACAGAAAGGCACCAGAAAGAAATATTGGCAACTAGTTTTCAAAGTGTGCCTTGAAACATGGAGGCTGACATAAAATAAAGCAGAAAAAAAGAAAAGAAAAATTTTCTATCCAGATCTGCCCACACTTTTAAACTCTCAAAGTTACACTAACTTTGAAACAGATTCGAGCCCACATGCAACTGAAATGTCAATTAGAAAAAAATTTCACCCATTTGTGAATTTGAATGCCAAGGCAGGCTAACGCAGATTTGGCACCAGTCTTTTTGATCCCCATTTCATGAATATTGATTAGGTGCCTGCTTAAATTTCTCTTTCTTTAACAATTGCACATATACTAAACATTCTAATCACTGTGGATATAGAGTTTCCTTTCCTCTTAAAAGAAAGGGCAGCATTGTAAAGAAAAAAAAAAACAGAAACAAAAACCACGCACACCTACACACACAGTGCTAATTAACTGTATATAATTATACATTCATCAGTGTTAAAATGTTCTCTAGGAACAGAAAATGAAACTCACCATATGGTATTGGAAATATGCAAGAAAGGATTTTCCTGTGCTATTTTCTGCAGTTGGAGTTTGGCCTTAGATTATTTGTGAGTTTCCAAGTATTTGAATTATGCAAGCTGGCTGCCTGAGTGGCCTCCAGCATTCAGGAGACAAGCTTTTTCAGCTCCTAATAAAAAATGGGTTTCTTTGCAAATGTATATAGAAATCTGCAGTTTCAATTTTCAGCAATTTTTGAGAATGTAAAAAAACTTTTTTCAGTTAAATTTATATGCTCAGAGCTGCTTAACATTGGGCTTGCCTGAGGCAAAAAAAAAAAAAAAAAAACACCCCAAAACCCCAAACCAAAAACATTAAGATAGGAATTTTGAAAATGGTCTTCAAATTAAAAAAGTAAATCTATAAATAATGACAGATGAACCTAGTTTTTGGATAGTTTTTCATCTTGTTATAATTTTAAGAATGTGTCTTTAAGCCTCCAATGAACAAATGCTTTTACAGAACATAACTAATGAACAGAGTACAAGACATGAAAAATATTCCAAGGACACTTAGCACTTCTCAGTGAAGGCCTGTTCTTAGTGCCTGTCAAAAGATAGAATGGGCAACAAAGTGGAAATGTATTTCTTCATGTTTTATTTTTTCTTTTTATAAAGTCTACATTTAAAACATTCACCTAAAACCTTGTTCTGAAACAACATTTCCTGTGTCAGAGTTTAATATTCTGAGTTAATGTTCTTAAAGCCATTAAGATGTCTTACAATAAAATATCTCCTTAGCGAATCAACCAAGGCTTTGGGGATCGGGTTTATATTTTTTAAAAAGACTTTTTCTCCTAACCTAAAATTGTTGCTTTAATTCTTGGTTTCATATGTCGTCCTGTTGTACCTATTGCTTGGAGGTAATCTCTACCTTTTATCTGTGGATTAAGAACTACAGAAATGACACACTGTTATTTGTATCTTTAGAACACATATTGTCCATGATTACTTAGCAGTAATAATTAGAATACTGTTTTAAATAAATAAAACATGCATTTATTTTTCAAAAACAAAGAGAGTATTTCTACATCACTCAGGTTTTATTCCATTTTATCAAAGAATGATACTTGTTTTGAGAATTACATTCTCTAATACATTTTGGGCTATTTCCCTCAGTAAAAACCCTGCCTCTGCTCTTTACTTTACTTATACGTAAGACTGAATGAAACATTTGCTGATGTAATATTTTGTCAAAAAGTTATAGAATTTTCCCTGAGCACAACTTCAGTTTTATATTATTTAGGACTCTTTAGGTTGAATGTGACAGGATATCCAACCCAAACTGCTTTAAGCAAAAAGTTAGATTTTTTGTAACAATTAAATCCCAAGGGTAGTGTTGCATTCAAGGGAGCCTAATGCTCAAAATCATCCAAGAGAATCCTATTTTTCTTGCTTACTTCTCCACTCACCTCTGTATGTGAACTTACATGTCAGTGTTTGTGGGTGGCCACACCCACTGTAGTTCACTCAAGCCCTATAGAAAAGAATACCTGCTTTTATTTCATGAGAGTTTCAGCTGAAGTTTTCTTAATCTAAGTTTTTGAGTGGGTCATATGGATATCCTTGAAACAATTGCTATGGCCAAGAGAACATAAAACACAGGTGAATTTAGCCTGACAAGGGCACAAATCTGGGGTTATGGTTGAGGTTAACTGGTTAGAAACTCCCTGGCTGAAAGTAAGGGAGTGGTGGCAATCACCAGAAGCAGTATAAATATATGCTTGCTTGCCCCCCTCGAAACATACATTTTCTTGGCATATGAATGCTGCATCTTTTACATTTTTATAAGCTGTGTTTAATTATATTACTTTCTATATGCTCTACACTTTGGGTTTTGGTTTTTCTATAATGCAAAGGTTATTACAAAGAGTTTTAAAATATCCAAGTGGTGGAGTATATTAGTCTACTTGGGCTGCCATGACAAAATACCAAAGACCAAGTGGCTTAAACAACAGAAATTATTTTTTTACAGTTCTGGAAACTAGAAGATGAAGATCAAGGTGCCAGCAGGATTGGTATCTGGTGAAGGCTCTTTCCTTGGATTGCAGATGGCTGTCATCTCTGTGTGCTCATATGGCCTTTCCTTGGCATGTGTGGTATGTGTGGGGAGAGAGAGTGTGCATGCCAGCTCTTTGCAAAAGGTGGCTGGTTCGATGCTCAGTCAGGGCACATGTCCTGGTTGCAGGTTTGTTTGGTCCGTGGTCCAGGTGTACAGGAAAGGCAACTGATTGATGTTTCTTTCTCACATCAATGTTTCTCTCTCCCTCTCTCTCTCTCTCCCTAAAATAAATACATAAACTCTTTTTAAAGGTTATGAACCTTAAAGGAAGGCAATTATTCTGAATTATCTGGGTGGGCCCAATCTAATCACAGGAGCTCTGGAAACCAGAAAACTTTCTCTGTCTGGAAAGAGAGAGATACAGCAGAAGGAGGAACAAATAATGCCAAGGAAAGGGAAGGCAGAGATATCCCAAGAGTGGGAAAGATATGATTCATCATTATGGGGCCATATGTGACAACTGAAGAGTTGCCTCTAGGAGCTAAGGGACACCCCTGCCTGACAGCACCAGCAAAGAAATGAGGACCTTAGTTTTACAAGGAATTCAACTTGACCAAGAATATGAGTGAGCACAGAGGGGATTCTTCCCCAGAGCTGCTATTAAGTAAGGTATCCATAAGACACCTTGATTTTAGCCCTGTAACACCCTTGGATTTCTGACCTATAGAAACTGTAAGATAATACAATTATGTTGTTTAAGGTTTCTATTTGTGGTGTTGTTATGGCAGTGATACGAAACTAACATGCCTGGTTTGCCTGCGTTGCTTACTTTGAAGTACATATGGAGGCATGGAACTATGGGAGTATGGATGGCTGGAGAACAGGGTAGAAATTAAAGAAGCTCCATAGGCAAATATTATTTCCCTATGAAAACAAATGCCTCCACATACATTTCTCAAAACAAACAAAAACAAAACAAAACAAAACAATTTTTAAAACCCAAAACCTTCACACATTAACTCTAGTTCAGAATATAATAATGGAGAAGAAGGACTTTAATTGGATACTGAGTCCAATAACATCAGATTTCTCCAAGAAAAGGGTAATTTATTGTGCATTGTGCTTGCTGTACCTTTTTATTTATTAGTCAAATTGGGTATTGGAAAGATCTGTGATTCATGTGATTCTGATTTTACAATTAACTCACTTACGCTACCACATAGGTACATTCCCCTTTTTTACAGAAGCTCTTTTCATTATAAATTATCCCTATTTATATCATATAATAGTGTATTCCATAAACTCACATTCATATTCATGTTTATACTTCATTTTTTATTCCTGTTAATTTATTATTGATATTTTTCATATACCTTCATCCATCTATTTATTTTTGATATTTCTAAGTCACTATTTTTTATATCTTCTATGGAGTATATAGTTGCTTTGTTTTTCAATGAGATTGTATCTTTTTCTATTAATATGTGGATTTTAGCATTAACATTTACTAGTATAATAAGTAAGTTTTGCGTGATATCTGTCATCTAGTTTTGTTTGCTGTTTTAATATTTCCTTGCTACCACTGTGTTTTGAATCTATGGCTGAACTGGCATTGCTTTACTTTTTGTTTCCTCCTCCTTAAGGTAATTTGAGGTTTACAGGTTTTTAATCATTCATCTTTGTAATTTTAAGTGAAATATGCAAGTAATTATGTTTTGCAGTTTATAATTCTAAAATTGAAACATTGACTATTGACTCTCTGCAAGGAAAGAATTTTCTTATAATATTATAAAGTATATTTAGAACAAAAATTATTTTATTAGAGATGTAATCTGAATAGACTCTCTTGACTTTTACAGTTTTCATTAATGTGTTTATTGCAAGTTATTTTTCTAAAAGAATAAAGGCAAATGAGAACAGTGTACAAGGCAATCATATGACATGGATTTTCTATGGCCATTATATTGACATAATACCTTTTTTCTGATTGCTAAACAAGGAGTAATAACAATGTAGTAATGTGTAACTTGGATCCATTTCAATAGATCAAATAAAAGAGAGATTCTGAATTTACTTGGACACTAAGGAAGTATTTTCAGACAATATTAACACGAGCTTGACTTTCCCAATTCTTGGTTTCTCTAGGAATAATTTCTCAGGTGATTAAGTTATCAGAAAATGTGGAAAACCTGGGCTAAATTATTATCTGTGAATTCAATGTCAAAAAGTTGTCTTTCAGGATATGGCCATATAATTTTTTTATAGCCTCCACCTGCTTAGCTTAGAGATTCCAAAAGTAGGCACTGTAATTTAATGAAGGTAGCACTTTGGAGAAAGTTGATAATTCTCAAACACAGTTGCTACATAGTAAACTTCATTTTTTTTCTTATTGCTTATAAGATAAAATTTAAACTCATAATATATTTAAAAAAATTTTAAGATGTTGGCCTAATTAAATCATATTCCCAGTTATCCCCACTTATGCATTTTAAAATTCTACCTTATCAAAATACCCACCATTCCTTGTTATACATTTTCATACACCTTTACTTTTATCCATATTATTTCCTCTGTATAGAATGGCCTTATCTTTGATTGTTTATGTGGTAAATTTTCTTAAGTCCTTTAAGAGCCAATTCTATGAAGCCTTCCTTTCTTTCACTCAAAATTATTTATATTTTCCTTTATATATTCATACCATGTTTACATGCTTCTCTTTTGTGCACCTATTTATTCTATATTTCCATCATTACAATAAGGGAAAAGCTGTACGTAGTTCATTTTGGTCTCCATAACAACAGTCTGTCCCTAATGTAATTACTTAAGTTGAACAAATGAAAGTATTTCTTGTGTTAACCCTCTTCACTTCTGATCTGTACCCCAGGAGCCTAAACATTTTGGACTACATCAATTGGCTCCATTGCTTTCTGACATCTACTTATTTCTCTGATTAATGAATGAACCATGGGAGAAGATTTAAGTCTGGGTTGTTATTCTCCCTCTTTTTCCCTGCTGTGTCACTGTAGGTTACGTGTCCTGCTACTGAAGGCCATGGCTCACGTGGCTATGGTCCTCTGCCACAGGTACTTTTTTTGGTCTTTAGTATGTACTTCCTTTGCTTGCTTCACCTCCCTTAATGGCAGTAAATCCACCTCACTGTTGCTGTTGCAGGGCACTACCTCACTTACTTCTCACACATCTGTGCATGGTCTTTGTGTTATACTTTCCCAAGTGACCACATTAAAGTGTGCTCCCACTTTCTTCTTGGTAACCTGACACATATAGTAATTGGTTCAGGAAGTTGTCCCAAGAAACAGATCTTCAAAATGGTTTTGTGATAAAAATCTTGCTAAAGAAAAATGGGGTACTGGGAGTCTGTGCCTTGTAAAAGTGTCACAATTATGGAAATTATTGCCAGCAGAGGCATGGGATGAAATGCAGGTAGAGGGCATGGTGATGGGGGGGCAAATAGCTATGATGCTTACTAACTTTGGCAAAGACAGTGATTACAGAGAATGATATACCAGAGCTAGTGCTGAAAACATGACAGAGTACACACAGGGAAAAAGATAAAGTGAAAGTTTCTGTTGCCCAACTCTGAAAAACACAAGTGGAAATTGAAAAAATAAAATCTATCATAGCAGCTCTGAAGGAGTCTCTGATCTCTTGGAGTGATGGGATAATATATATATATGACAGAAAGTAAAACCAAGGGCCTTATACAGTTGAAATATCAATGAAATATTCAACCAAGTTATACCTTTCATGTTAAATTGCCAAAGCAATGAGATCCTGAGATATGGTAAATGCATAATCCGGAAACTACAGATGAGACTAATAAAGTCACAAAATTTAATGAACCTCCCTTGCTAGGGGAAGCAACCCTTCTATCCTTACCTCACGTTCAAGTGAACCAGGATTTCCAGTCGCATTATGGCATTTCAGTGATTTGATCTGGGACAGTTACTTCACAATGGTATGCCCTACTCCCAGGAAATGCTCCATCCCCCACTGTCTCTCCACACATAAGAATGAGTCCCAACATAGTTCAGATAGTGACACCCAGGCCTGGTATACAGAGATACACTACACTGAAAGACCTACAGAACCTTAACAGTTTACATCACCAGGAGTCCAGGGAGCATCCATATTTGTAGATGGATTTTAAGGATGTTAGACTAAGAAAAATGAAATATAAGGCTTTATCAGCCTAAATTAATTGATGGTGCATTCACCCAGAAAGACCTGGGAGAGGTATTTAATGTCTACTGTTAGTCCTAAAATGTTCAGACTCAACAGAAATCTCTAATCAATGAGACTGAAATGCTGGAACTTTCCCTCCATATGGTAGAGAAAAAACTCCAGGAACTTTATATATTTATATGGATCAATTATATGCAAGATGTTCTTGACTCCCTATCTGTATCATCTGAGAAGATGCAGATGATTCTCTTCACCAGGGTGTTAAGTAATGCACTGATAAAAGAACATGACCATTCTTAAAACCTCTGTGGAGGCTGTCCTCTATAGTTCAGAGATGTTGGTGGAGGCCCATATGATGGAATTGGGTTCTCTGATTTTATTGTGAGTAATAGGATTCCAGAATGGAGAGCCCAGGTGTATCAGTTAACTCTAAGGGATAAAGTGGGCATAGTTATCACAATAATCTGTCTGGCATGGATAATTAGAATGTTTTACACAAAAAAGATCTGCCATAATGTCTAATTAATCACATTGTCTTTAGAAATGAAACTAATAATGAGTTACTAAGGTGCTTCATTTATATGCATACACATAGCTGATTCTCACTGTATTCATTATCTGTGGTAGTTATGTTCTATAAAGTCACCAGAACACTGAGTTAGGGAATACTGAGCCATTGTTCCACGGAAAATACGGGCCTGGTTTCCTGCAAGCCTCTGTTCACAACATTTTCATCAACTTATTCATATATAACCTTGTTTTATGAGTGTTTGTTTAAAAAATTATTTAATATGTATTAACTTATTAACATTGAGCTCATGGTCATCAGTACTATAATTCATGCATATAATACACATATTTTCTCCATAAGGCATATCACATCCTTATTGTTCAAGATCACTGTATAGTAAGTATTTCAGTTCTACGCTCGGGAGACATTTTTAACAGCAAAATCAGGAACCAAAAGCATATAAATGTGGGAAGCATGACATTAAATATGCCGTGAAAAGGACATTTGTTTACATATAAAGGCTGCAACAAGGTCAGAAAATTGCTTTCTTCAAATCAGCTGTGAATATAGGCCTCAGGTGACTCAAATTTTTCCTCACTCTTCACACATCTGAAAAATGACTGCGAAAGCCAGCAAAACTGATTTGGGGGTTACAAATAAATTTTAGTGAGAAGGTGAATTCACAAATATAGAATCTGTGAACAATGAGGATTGACCGCCTTCGTTGAGATTCACAGCCTTTTTTTCCAGATGTTAGAGCAAAGGCAGTTCACATATTGAGGGCTATCCATTGAGTTAGAGTATAGGTCCATTTGAAGAAAATTATTGTGTAATATGAGCCTTCCTCCATTACCTCAGAAAAATCTGTAGCCTTTTACTAGAGTGTCTATGCCCTTATGGAAGTAAAATATCTAGAACTTTCAGGGCTTCACAGGTAATAGATTTGAATTGATGCTGATTCTGAATGCCACTGTGATCAGACACTCGTGGCAAATGCTAATGAAGGGCAAGAGATGAGTCCTGGACCAAATCTGTCTTACAGTTGGTCAAGTGGGACTGTGAGTGCACCTTGTGATAATTTTCCCATTCCCAGGATGCATATAGGGAATAGAGACTCACACAGGATAACTGGCAGTACCCCCTACACTGGTTTCCTGGTTCATGTTGTGAGGGTTGTTAGATATGAAAGAATAAGTGGAAGCACCTGGGATTGTTCCTTTCCTTGCAAAATGGTAAATAAATAGAACAACTGTAGGAAGATATATGTACAGGGTCCAGCAGAAGTAAGGCCTGCTTGAGTGTGGTTGGTAGGATAATAACATAGGTACAATAATTTATAATTTTAATTTGAACATTTCACCTAAAATGTCATATGGTGTGCTTGAGTGTGATATTGTTCTGTTACATAATATATGCTTATGATTTTGTAATAAAAGTGGGGCACTATTTGTGCTTGACCCTGTATTTTTGTGCCACCTTAAAGGAGTGAAAGATGCAGGGGGGAGAGTTCTCCAGCATTTACATTCAACTCACCTGAAGAATGAGCAGATATTCATCAAGTTAATCAGGCAGTGATGCTATTTGCAGCTGTGATGTTACATTCGCTTTTGAGATACCTGGAATAGAATATGCTCCCCTGTCCATATCTATCAACAAAAATAATCAGAACCTGTTTCCTTTTCACAAGAAAAACAACAGTATTTCACATGGCTTCCAGATTGTATTAACTCTCATTTTCTCTGTCATAACAAAGCCTAGATGGATCTTGATTATCTTGATATCCCACAGAGCATTATTGTAATCCGTTATAGTGATGACAGACTAATTAAATCTGATGAGTAGGAAGTGGTAACCACCTACTTGCATTCATAAGAAAAAATTATGTCTGAGGATAGAGAAGACCTACAAAGGTTTAGGAGCCTGCTACATTGTTACAGTTTTTAGGGAGGTCTGGCAGCCTGGTACTCATTTGCTGTCCCAGAAAACAAAAGTAAACTGCTTAAGTAGAGTTTCAAATACTCCTGTTATAGTTTGCAGGTTTATCTCTATCTTTATCAATTGCTTCACAGGTATTTCCATACAACTTCTGGTATGCCAGGACCAATCGGATATGAGTGGCCTCTACACTACTACCTACTTAGGGGTGGCCCTCAAAGCAATGGTGCAAGGCAATCCTTTAAGTTTTGTTCTGTTCAGGCCCTTGCAGGGTTAGGTGACCCGGCCCACTCTGGTGCAGACTGATCGCTGTACTCAGTTCACTAAATCAATTGCTAATCTCTTCCAGAGGACCCTCGCAGACACTCCCCCAAATTTTCTACCAGCTATTCGAGCATCTGTTGGACCAGTCAGGTTGACAAATAAGATTAACCATTACAAATATTGATGACAATGATCTGATGAGAGAGATGTTGATGACCACCTTGGAATAGCCACAGAGTGTCAAGATATTAATATCCAATGTAAATGTCCATCTACCGCAGAGATGGGTTTCAGCAATCATGTGAACAAGACGACCTATGTTGTGGGTGTCAGAACAGCTCTCCTCTAGCTACTCCAATGCTTATTCAGTAAGTCTACTAGGTACAAAGTGCTATGATAACAGGGATGGAGGCTATGCCTGGATTGCACAGCATGGGTTTCTCCTTATCAAGCCTGATCTCATTTTTAACACTGCTAAGTGCGCCACCTGCCAATAGTAGAGGTCTATGCTAAAGCCCTAGCACACAGGGGTGTCCGGACTTTTGGAGTCTCTGGGCCATACTGGAAGAAGAGTTATCTTGAGCCACACATTAAATACATTGTGACATGTAATCACACATGAAAAAATCTCATCATGTTTTAAGTAAATTTACAATTTTGCGTTGGGTTGCATTCACAGCCATCCTGAGCTGCACGTGGCCCATGCGCCCCAGGCTGGACACCCCTGTGCCTAATACAAGATCATTCCCTGGAGATACTAGTAGTCAATAGGCAAACTTTTTATGTGTGACTCCATTTTTCACAGGTAGAGGATGGGAGGATAGACGTATTTATCTTCACAAGAATAGGCGCATATTGTTTATATGGAATTTCCTTTCGATCCTCTGTGGTTTTGTCAGTACTACCATTTGTGGACTTACAAAATGCCTAATCCACTGTCACAATATTCCACACAACACTGCCTGTGCCTTTGACCACCTGCTGGGTAACCACCTCCCTTGCCCATTAAGGGGCTCTCTGCTGTTGCTTTCTGCTGGGTACTCAACTATACATTATTGAATATTCTAACCCTGCTTATACTTTAATAAGTAGTTTCTGTGTCATATATCATACCCCTTATTATTCTGTTGCAAATTCCTTTCTGCCAAGACCCTAATGGATTCATTTATCAATATTTATAAATGTAAAATTAGCAAGAAATTAAAGAAGGTTGGCATTTCTTCAAAATGATTTTGTTTATGCAAATATAACACTTTTCCAACCTTTGAGGTCAAATTAAAAATAAACAGTAAAATGATAAGTTAAATCTAGAATAACAACATGTTAGTTACAGTACTATTTCATAGCCTTTTTCTATTTCTGTTTTTCTAATGAGTTTGTAAGGAAGGATTCCACCACTAATAAGAGCCAAAATGAAGAGGACTTCTGGTTATAACTGAGTTGGTGGCTCAATGTTCTTCGTCATACGTTTCATTTGCATCTATTCTTTCTTTCTATGCCAGTTCTTTCACTACTCATTTTTTAAAACCTTTTTATTGTTCCTAGCCACCCCACCCCCATATCCATTGACTTTTCCTACATTTGCTAGTAACATCATTGTGTTGGGCCCAGTGATTTCCACTATCTCTGTTGTGGCATTTTTAACTTTTTGGAGTTGTGATGTCTGGTCTAGAAAGAGGGTATCCTTGGTTAGTCTGACCAATAAGGAGGAGCAGGAGGTAATTTACATTCCAGTTAAATCACTTTGTTCTTTCAAGATTAGTGCTATGAAAACATAATTTCTTGAATTTTATAATTTGCAGGTGGTTGAGATAAATCCATTAAGCTTAAATGTTGCATGTAGGAATGACCAAACAAAATGATTGTTTTCAATATGAGCCTCATTTTTTGTGGAGTTTTCAGAGTTTTAATCCATTATTATGGCCTAATAAATTTGGTTTTATGTTCTCCTTCTGCCCTTCCTTCTTGAAAATATTTATTATAAAATAAAATAAATCAAAATAACAAAAAGAAAAATAAATTTCAATCCTAAAGTGAACATTTTATTTTCATGTCTATTACCCATTTCAATCATTGAAATACATAGAACTACCTGATAAATTGAAAAATAATGTGGTAAAAATCATAACTCTGGTTTTATCTTGCATACCATCTTATTATGTATGTAGGGAACTATAACCTTAGTGTCTCAGTGTTATATTATGAAAGGTAATTATATTCATCCTTTATGGCAACTTTCAGAGAAAATATATTCATAAGAAATACTTTGATTACCTTCATTTAATGAATTAACCATAAATATTATTAAGATAGATTGTTCTTAAATGCACATTATTGTTTATTATTGTTAATGTTTCCTAGTTGAAGTTGAAAACAATAATAATATTAAGTTAGGAAAGGTAATAATATCAGCAACAACAACCATTTTTTGAATGCTTATGACATCTTATTTCATCCCTTTAAATAATACTTTAAGGTTTTTTATCCTATTTTTATAGTTGAGAAAATAGGGGCTCAATGATAATAAGATGCAGGCTGGCTATGTCCTTTACAACTTTAGATATGTGTAATGTCACTTAATCTCTAAAGGACATAATGCACTGATCTATGAGGAAAAGAATTTAACTGGCTGACTTTGAGGTGCCATTTAAATTTAACATTCCCATGTTTTAATAGTCACCATGCCTATACTGAGATATTTTCCTCTACTGTGACTGAACTTATAATTATGTTCATTATAAGCACAATATCATTAAATATGCCATTAATCTTCATTACTGATTAAATTACATCTATGATATAACAATAAAATTTTTGTTTTCTGATATTTATTTTAACTAAAATACTTGTGAGATGTTGATTTTAAGCAAAGACTATTTTTTATAAAGGAAAATAAAACAGGCAAATAAATAGCTTTAAATGGCATAAATCATTTCATGGACTTCCTATTACTAAAGCAAAATCACCAAAGCAAAAAAGATACGGTCTCAAGTCAACAAATAAAAACATCTTATTTTTTTATGAATGAGCAAATGATCCTGATAACTTGTGGAAGAGTAGGCATCAATTTCTCTGACAGGTCAATTATGGTACTAGCCACCCAGAAAGCTAATAATTTTTAATTGCAAATGCAGAAAATGTTGCAAGTCTATTTTTTAATTTATATTTTTTATTTTATCATTTTTTATTTTCAATAAGTTGAAAAATATTATTATATTAGTTTTACATATATAAACCAGTGATTAGACATTACATAACTTATGAAGTGATCATCCTGATAAATCTCATACCCATCTGACCCAATAAATTATGGTTAGGATAGTATTGACTATATTCCTTACACTGTAATTTACATCCCCATGACTACTCTGTAACAACCAATTTGTACTTCTTATTCCAGGCACCTTTTTCACCCAGCCCCTCAACCCTCCTTCCATCGAGCAACCATCAAAACATTTTTTATATCTGTGACTCTGTTTCTGTTCTGCTGGTTCTCTTCTCTTGTTTTTTTTAGATTCAGTTGTTGATAGATATGTATTTATGGAATTTTTTTGAGATTTTTGATCTTTCTTCTTCTTCTTAAAGACACTTTAACATTTCATATAATACTGGTTTGATGGTGATAAACTCCTTTAGCTTTTCCTTGTCTGGAAAACTTTGTATTTATCCTTCTATTCTAAATGATAGCTTTGCAGGGTAGAGCAATTTTGGTTGTGCAACAATATATCATTTAATGATATGTTTAGAAATATTTATTAAGATTTTTTTACCTCATGGGTCATCTCATTTGTATCTATACATGTATATATATGTGTGTTTATATACATATATATGCATATATGCATACAGGGTTGGGTTGTTTGTATGAAAAAGTGCATAATATATAAAAATATTTATGCATATATAAATATGTTATAAAATGATATAAATATGGATTATATATATATATAAAGTATATAAAGCTTAAACCTTCTTATGGGTTATTTGTTCCCAAATAGTTTTATTTATAATTGATATACTTAAAATATCAACAGATATCCTAATTTCCATTTTAGTATTTATTGAAGTATTATTTCATGTTGGTTGTTTCCTTATGTGTTTTGGTTAGGGGAAGAAATAACACAAAAGGAACTAGCATTTTTTAGTTCCTATTATGTGCCTGAAATTATGCTAGTTAATTCACTCCTTATGCATGTAGTCAGATTCTTGAATTGTTTAATTTGTATCTTCCATAGAAAACATTTCACATTGATATCTGATTAAATAAAATTACACAATATTACCAAGGCTGAAGTCATGTGTGTAATGTAAAACACTAGCATGCAAACCATGTGCCAATTTATTTCAGATCAACATTCCCTGAGTACCTTCTAATATAATAAATTGAGTCCCATGTAGCAGTAACTTGGGATTCCAGGGTATGTTAAGAAAGGACCATCACAAAAATCTTGTATATATATTATTTAAGAACCTTATATTTCCAGCAGAAGTGCCAATTTTCTTCCTTTAATAGACAGGCGAAGTCACCTTCTTTGCAAAGGTTGGCAATGAACTCAGCTTCATCTCCAGAGTTCCAGTTAATGTAGTCCTTTCTGCCTCCTATTTCTAACTTCAAACTAATGGTAAATGTCCCTGTGCTAAGTTATACCTTAGAGGGCATTTATTAAAAGCCTTCTTATGTCTTTGATTCTTAATGCAATACTGAAGCCAGCCCATAAGAGTCACTTCTTCAAAATCTGGGTTGTTTTCATGTACTCCTGAAAATCTGCATGTTCACCCATACTTCTTTAAATCTTGGCCCAAGGACACATTCATTGATTTGAGGAAGGGAGGGAGGGAATGAGAGAGAGACTAGATAGATAGATAGATAGATGATAGAAAGATAGATAGATAGATAGATAGATAGATAGATAGATAGATAGACATCAATCAGTTGCCTCCCCACAACCTAGTTATGTGCTCTGTAAATTGAACCCATGAACATTCAGTGCATGGAACGATGCTCCACCCAACCAAGTCCCACAGGCCAGGGCATGTTCACCCATCTCTGAAGTCCTCTGGAAGCATTCTTTCTGGCTGTATTTTGTAACAATTGAACACATAGTCAACTGTGTTAAATTTTCCACTTCTTTGCTTCTGTTTGATTTTGTTCAAATCTTGCAACTCCTGTAGCTTCAAATATTATGTTACTTAGTACCTTAAAAGAGAAACCATAGGTCTCCCATCAATGATTAGTACTTCTCATTCCCTCACAACATATTATGGCAACCTACCTTCTTTTATGGTTGCTCACATACACTTGGAATTTCCTCATCATTCTTACTTCACCATTCTTATCATCCTTAACTTTTATGAAGCAGTACAATGATAGACATTGAAGAGATAACTATGAATGAGACACAGTCATTTCCTTCTATGTTAAATACGTCACACAAATAAATAATTGAGTTTATAGGCAACATGATGTAGAACTATATATAATGTTCTCTGGAATCCATAAGAAGAAACACTTGAGTGAATCAGGGTAAAACATGAAGATGCAATGACATATTAAAGGAATTTGCTGTATAGAAAGAATTAGGAGTAGAATATTTCTGTCAAGAAAGGTATTAGCTAAGCAAATTAATTAATGGAATCAGTATCTATCCATTCAAATAAATTATAAATCTTGATTTCAAAATTGAGAATTCTGCTAGCACATGGACAAAGCTAAAGGGGGTAGGTTCAAGGGTGGGAGGCAGGAATGGATAGGGTGGGGGCTGTAGTGGGGTGAAAATGGAGACCACTGTACTTGAACAACAATAAAATGAAAAAAATTCCTTTAGCTTGTCATCTTTTACATACAACCTTGTATTAGATCTCTTTGCTAGTCTCTCACCTAGCCTTTAGTCTGTCATCTACATTGTCTTCAAATATATCTTTCTAAATTATCTGATCATTCTTTTTGCTCAAAATCCTTGAATTATTACACACTGACTAATAATAGAATGCAAACTTCTCAGCATAGTGTTTGATGTTTTCTGGTCTCATCTCCGTCAAAGTAAAAATTGTACCCAAGTGAATAGTCAAGGAAGTCTTTATTTAAGATTATTGCAATAGGAGAGAAAGTCCAGAACTCAGTCTGAACTCGAGTCCACTGAGACAAAGCCCTGCGGTTTTTACTGTTGGGATTGGGGTCATAGGCCATTGGTATTTGCTAAATGGCTTTAACCAAATGAAAAATAAACTTTCTCTATCCTCATGACAGAAAGCGTTTTTACAACTTGGAGCAAGACACCTGCCAAATTTAGGCTCCTATCTACCCTCTCACAGAAAATGGGAGATAGGGGTACTATCTGCCTTGATGATTATATTGCAAAGAAGCAGGTCCTTGAGAAGGACATTTCTGGGTTGAAAAACTGGCAAGAAACTCATTAAAAGATTTTCATCTGAAAGAAGCAGAGAAAAAAATTGCAGTTCCTAAAGTAAATGCTCTCAGAAAAAGGAGGTCAGGAGCCTGGAATCAGGAAGAAGCCTAGCACAAGTTTCAAGCTGAAGGGAATGTTAGTGCTGTCTTCATGACTTCTCAATCTCCAGTTTACATTAATTAAGTTCAATGCTTGCATTTTCTGAATATGCCACCTGCTCTCTCATTTTAATATCAGATGTGTACAAAATTCTTTTTTTTTTTTGAGTGGTAGGATCCTATCTAAAGTTTTTCATTGGTTTTCAATGCTCTTTAACATGGCCTAAAAGTCTTGGCTATCTGGTCCTGACTAGGGTTTCAGCTCATCTTACATTACCATCCCTCAATATTCTGTTTCCCTATGAGGTTTTGATTGCTGTGTGTTGTCAGACTTTTAAGATCTCTATTTTGATTATATTATGCTTATTTATTTGTTTTTTTTTTATTAGGTTCTTGTTAAAGGTGAGATCATATGGTAGTTGTCTTTCACTGCCTGGCTTATTTCTCTTAGCATAATGCTCTCCAGTTCCATCCATGCTGTCGCAAAGGGTAGGAGCTCCTTTCTTTCTGCTGCATAGAATTCCATTGTGTAAATGTACCATAGTTTCTTGATCCATTAAAATTGAGAAGGGGTTGATAGTCACCAGAGGGGAGAGGGGAGGGAATTTCAGGGGGAAAGGGGAAGGGTTTGGAGCAACAAGTATAAAGGACACATGGACAAAAACTAGCAGGGGTGGAAATGGGAGGGAGCTAGGGAGGGCTGGGGTGGTTGGCTGGAATGGGAGCAAAAGACAGAAAACTGTACAAGAACAACAATTAAAATAAATTTAAAAAAAGAGAAAAAATCTCTATTTTGAGTGTTTTACTTCCAATTACCAGATGATCTTGGAGTATACAATGTTTTCTTGACCTCATCCTTCACTTTGCTTGACAGACACCACCAAGCCTAAGCAGCATTTCTTTAGGGTAAATTTGGGTACCAACTTATATATTTTTACAGATCTTCCTTCTGTATCTTCAAGAATATATTTCAGTTTATAATTGTATATCCATTAAGAGGATTACACAATCATATCTGTCTCCTATTTTAGGTTGTAATGAATCAGGGGTTGGTTATATTAAAAATTATATTCCTTTAATTTTTAGACCAGTGTTTGGAATATAGGGGTTCTCCAAAAAGTGGCTAAAATTAACATATAAATTATTCAAGAGTAAATTTGAATATTATTTCCTTGGTTAAATCTATTTTGTTTTTAGCACAACAGTTTTTTTTTATAATTTTTAAATTTAATCTTTATTGTAGTTTTTTCAGTACCATTTAGTCCCTTTATACCCATCTCATCCACCATAATCACCACACTGTTGTCCACATCCATGAGTCCTTTTTCCTTTTTGCTTGATCGCTCCACCCCCCTAACTGCCCCCCACGCTAGCTGTCAACTGCTCACTATCTATGAGAGACTGTCTGTGTTTTGCTTCTTAGTTTAGTTTGTACACTAGATTCCTCATATGAGTGAAATCTTATGGTATTTGTCTTTCTCTGACTGGCTTATTTCGCTTAGCATAATATTCTCTAGGTCCACCCATACTGTTGCAAAGGGTAAACTTTTCTTCTTTTTTACAGCCAAGTAGAATTCCATTGTGTAAATGTCCTGTAGTTGTTTTATCCACTCATCTACTGATGGACACTCAGGCTGCTTCCATATCTTGGTGATTGTAAATAATGCTGCAGTGAACATAGGGGTGCTTATGTTCTTTCAAATTAGTGTTTTGAGTTCCTTCAGATATACTCCCAAAAGTGGCATCACTGGATCCAAAGGAGAATCCATTTTTAATTTTTTGAGGTATCCCCATACTGATTTCCACAGCAGTTGCACCACTCTGCATTTCCACCAACAACAGTGCAAAAGGGTTCCCCTTTCTCCACATCCTCACCAGCACTTGTTTGTTGATTTATTGATGACAGCCATTCTGAGAGGTGTGAGATAGTATCTCATTGTGGTTTTAATTTGCATGTCTCTAATGATTATTAGTGACACTGAGCATCTTTTCATATGTCTATTGTCCATCTGTATGTCCTATTTGGAGAAATATCTATTTGGGTCTTTTGCCCATTTTTTTAATTGGGTTGTTTGGGGTTTTTTTTTTTTTGGTGTTGAGTTTTGTTAGTTCTTTATAAATTTTGGATATTAACCCCTTATTAGATGTATTGGTAATATGTTCTCCCATTCTGTGGGTTTTCTTTCTATTTTGTTGATGATTTCCTTTCCTGTGCAATAACTTTTTAGTTTGATGTAGTTCCATATGTTTATTTTGTTTGTTTGTTTCCCTTGCTTGAGGAGATATATCCAATAAAAAATTACTATGGGCCATGTCCAAGATTTTGTTGCCTATGTTTTCTTCTAGGACAGAGATGTCAAAATCATTTTCACCAGGGGCCACATCAGCCTGATGGTTGCCTTCAAAGGGCCAAAATAATTTTAGGACTGTATAAATGTAACTACTCCTTAATTGTTAAGGAGTTTAACATTTGGCCCTTTGAAGGCAACTGTGAGAATGATGTGGCTCTTAGTGAAAATGAGTTTGACACCCCTATGGATTTTTATGGTTTCGGGTTCAACATTTACGTCTTTGATCCATTTTGAATTTATTTTCATGTGTGGTGTAGAAGGTGGTCTGGTTTCACTTTTATGCACATAACCGTCTAAATTTCCCCAACACCATTTATTGAATAACCTATGTTTAGCCCATGGTATGTGCTTACTTCCTCTGCCAAATCTTAACTGATGATAAAGGTGGCTAAATCTTTCTTCACCCTTTAGAGGCAGAGTTAAACATTTCTTGATGTGTTCTTATTGATCATTGTTCATATGTCTAGAATAGTATTCATTACATTGTATTGATTGTGCATAAACCAGTGTCCCCCTTTAGATTATGAGTTCCTTAAGAGTAGGAGCCTTTTGACTTATTCATATTCATATACATCTTAACTCTTAGAGAAATACCTGATAAGTCCTTCCAGTAGATAAAATGTTCAATAAATTAATAAGAATTTATTAAATACTACAGTTTCTAATATTTCAGTGTGATATATTTACTTGATATTTATAAATATCATAGAAACTTGAAATTAATTTTTAAATGTATGTGTCAACAGCATATATTGAAAATTTTTGAGAGAATACTCTTATTGATGTAAAAACACTCAATACTGTTTAATGCCTTCTCAGCTATATATGGAAGTGAAACTTAGAGAATATCTATGACTGAGTAACCACAAATGTATAGTAAACAAAATGCCAGGACACAAAGGCAAAGGCTGAGATTAAATTTAAGTCTGTATAATCTTTGTTCCTAGTGACCATGATCATAGATTCAGTGTTCATTATTAGCAATTTAGTTCTAGATAGTTAGATAGATAACAGAGAGAGAACAGTGGAGACTGTTCATTTTTATGTTTAGTTTCCCAAGAATGTAAACTCCACCTCAGTACTAATGATGACATACAATTTCAAATGTGCCTGTTTCACTGAGACCATAAAAATATCTTTGTAATGAAAAATTGAATTTTGTCCCTTAAGCTATGTTATAAATATATCATTTTACAGATAGTCTGTAAATGAATTCCCTATCATTTTTTAACTTAAATATAAGTTCTACACCTATCTAATATGATTTTATTTGCTAAAAAGATACGACTTTTATTAGGTCTTCCTTGAGGTTAAAGGAATAAAAATATATCACTTATGGTACATCTGGATTGAAATACAATGCCAAATTTTATTTTTATCCTAGCATCTTGATAAGACAAAATTTAACATCTTCTCAAAATTTAACATAAAAAAAACAATCAATGCACTAAAAAAGACTAAAGCTAAGTAAGTTTGATAGTAATTAACAGAAGAGATATCACCACAGAATATAAATTTCAGGAAGATTGCTTAAAATGGTTGCTCTAGATTTTGCAGCATGAGTGAAACAACTGAATTGAAAATAGGCACTTTATTTTAGGTTGGCCAAAAACTCCAAAAAATGACACGGTAAAATATACTGTGATATGATTTTGGAAAACTATACCTTGAGCCGCTTCCATTTATTAAGTTGTGAGCAAAACATCAAAGAATAAAGACACAAACAGTGGTATGATTTTTAATAAATATTGGTCTATAGCACAAACTCGAGAATCATAATCTGTGTGATAAAGATTATTCTGCATTCAATGGTCATCTCAAGCACTGCTACAAAAATTGATAATATAATAATATCATTCAGACAAGAGGTTTTTCTTTTTTTGTCTTGTTCTTAGTTTTCTTTTTGTTTTTCTATTTTCTTTTCTTCTGTCCATTTTTTAAAATTTTAAGTGTGTTTTATTCCTCTTAATTACAAAAGTTATATAGACAGAGTCTAGAAAATTTAGAAAATCTAGAAATTTGTCACAAAGAAAAATAACATAACTATGTATTCCAGTGACTTTTATAGTTGTTTTGGTATATTTTTTTACAAACTTTTATGTTTAAGCTAAAGATATTTTATAGTTTTTGAAAAAAAGGAAGGTTATGTCCTTCATAACATGTTTTTCTTTGATCGTTTATGGAGCATTAAAATAAAGCCACACACATTATGCAGGCACCCACATGTGCACGTGTGCACCCCCCACCCCAACCATATCAATTGCCTTTCATTTTGTGTCCCTCCCAGTGGTACTGCTTTAGATGAGAGGATTGTACATGCGAATGCCAAGTTTCAGTATTTGTTTTCTTCTCTTCCTAAGCACAAGATGGGTAGTGGCTGAAAGCACGCAGGAAGGAAGGGAATCATGAGGTTGGAAATGAACAATGGCTACTTAAGAAGGCAGTGTTCCTGTACAGAGTGTCTGGTTGATATAGAAATGTGTCTTTTAGTTAACGTAACAGAGTTGGGGTGAATCAAACTAAAGCTTACCTTTTCCTTGATTAGTGTCCTACGTCATCAGCTGAGATAAACAAAAAAATGACACTGTGTCTTGCTCCTAATGGACATTATCCACAGATACTAATGAATTGATGACTGCTAGCCTAAGTTTTCAGTACTAATGTGAGTGTTTTATTCTTTAGTGTGGCGTAGGGAGATTATACATTAAAGAATGTTTCATTTACATTATCTTAACCTAGACATCCTATTATCTTTTAAAAATTAATTTATTGTTGGATAAAAATGTCTACTCACTTTGGATAATAGTAGGTCTTTTTTTCCAAGCCACATCAATCATAATTTTAAAAAGAATCTTCAAAAGATTGTTTTAGTTGACCAGAAGATCAGAATTTGTGAAGATATTCTCATAATCAGTTTTTGAGTATCTGTTCTGTCATTCCTTCTCTACTTCTAAGCATCTTTAGAAAATTAATTGCCTTCTTTTTCAGCTTAGCATATAACCTTACTGGACTCTCAGAGTATTAGATTTTCAAAATATGTGAATTTAATTGGTTTCTCTCAAAGCTTTTTATTTAGTCTCAAGTACCCAATAGTTTCTGCTTCTTGAGAAGTTAAAAGGCAAATGAAACTCCAAAATAAAAAGTAACAATTCTATCAACAATAACTTTTTATTACTTTGTTTATAGAGTTTAGGTTATATCCTTTAGCTTTGATCATTCCATTCCAACAAGCTCTTAACTTTGGGTCTATTTCCCATATCTGTATGGAAACCTAGTGAGCTTATTTAGATTTCCAGGGTCCCATTAGGGGTGCACCAGATATTTTTTGCTCTTTAAGCTTATCTGTTTCCTTTTTCTCTACCTGCTCTCTGGCAGCCTAGCAGAACAGTTAGATAGAGGGAAAAGAGTGAAATCAACATATTTATTTTCCTAGTTCCACAGTTTCCAGGTCAACTCGAGCTAGTCATTTCACTTGTATTGAAGGGTAGAGCCTTTCTCAAGTACATACACTAAAATTGCATTGAGCTCAATAGTGTCCCCACAAATGTATTCATTTCCAGAAGCCCAGATGTGACCTAACTTGAACACAGTCTTTGTAGATATAGTTATTCATATTGAAGTAGAATAGGCCCTACATCTAATATAACTAGTGTTCCTATAAGGAGAGAAGGGACACAGAGACAGAAAGACATAAAGGGAATATGGCCATGTGAAGGTAAAGACAGAGATTCATCTATAGGACAAGAAACACCAACAATTTGCAAATAATCTCTTTTTACCAAAAAATACCAAAAGCTAGGCAGAGGCAGGGATAGATGCCCCTTGAAAGCCATCAGAAAGAGAATGACCCTGCTTATACCTTGGTTTCAGAGTTCTAGCCTCTCTCACCGTGAGAGAATACATTTCTGTAGTTTTATGACACCCAGTTTCTGGTACTGAACGTAATACAACCACTATGTCCATTGGAATTCAAGTCAACTTCCTCCTTCCTGTGTCTCTTTTGGTAAAAGAGTGGTTACAGCTATGCTTCTGATTATCTTATATTGCTATGTTTTATAAATTATAATGAAACCCTTCTCAATTTATCTTGCTTTAAGTGTGCCATCTGTTTCTTAATGAAACCCTAATTGGTAAATAATTGGTCCTGCAAATGGCCAGAAAAAATAGTTCAACATATATTCAGAAATCAGATTGCTCCATACTTTCAAGTAACAAAAGAATAATTTTCTTGCATAGAGAAAATGAACCATGCCTAATCCCTATCTCTGGTGGCAGCATCAGGTAAAGGGCATGAAGTGTATGTAGAGCACCAGGTTTTGGGAGATCACGTGGCTGTGGCAACTAATCATTGTGCCAACATTAGTGATTATAAAAATTGTCCAAACATACTGCTTTTCAGGTTAGCCCCAGAGATTGCACATACATACAAATTAAAAACTATTAACATGTAATTAAGAATATGCATTGAATATCAAAATGCCTCAATGGCAATTTTAAAGGAATCTGTTATCGTTCACACCAAGACAAAGGCCAGAATATGAGTAGATGAACTACAGACTTTGAAAGACCAATTAAAGATTTAATTCCACCAGCTCTCTTATATTAATGTATGGTACTGTTGAAAAAGCAGCAGGAACTTAAGACATGGAATTGCTGTATGTCCACATTCATGAATGAAGCTAAGAACTTTGAACCTCAGTGTTTCCTTAAATGTCTTTTGTCATTGCAGACATCTTCCCAACCCAGTACCTCACATTACCTCTGGGCTTATCCTTGAAAGGGCTTCACCTACCTAGGGTTTGTATTTAACTTTCAGCTTCAGTAGATGGAACTGACATTAATAGCTAATTTGGTTCAACAGTTGAAGCCTGGATACAATTGTCACCTTTAGTTGATGAGGTCCTAATGCCAGAAGCTTCTTGTCATACCAGAAAGCTCCCAGAAATGAGAATATTAGCATGTATCTATAAAGAACCTGCTCAACTACTTACAAACCATACTGTCAGTAAGTGAGGTCATTCCTTCATTGAAGAAATCAGAAGTATATTGGTTACTAAAGATATCTCTGGTGCTTCTTCTCTGTCAGTCAGAAATAAAGTGAAAACAAACAAATGAAACAAAAATGAGAAAGGATGCTGTAATTTAATTCCAAAAAATTCAATGGGAAAAAAAAATGGAATCACAAAATGATAGAGCATGATGGCAGTGTTTAAATACCACAGACAAGGTAGAAGCAAGTAATAAAATAAGTTAAAAGAATTCCATGGGAACCAGACTATTTTGACATACACTGATTCATGACAATGACTGGTGGATATTGGATTGTTAAAATACATGAGCAGCCAGATATGGTTTTGACATATATAGGTAGAAATTCTAGATCAACTGTTCAGAAACTGGAATATAGCTAATATTGTGGGGATTAATATAGTCTTTTCTTGTGTCCAGGTGTAAGCTACTTCACAGATTGGTGCCACTTAGAGAAAGAGCCTTAGACCTTTGATGGGAGCACACTGCAAGACAGCCACAGAATTAGACCATTAATCTTCACCTAAGAATTTCCCAAAGGCATAAACAGTGTCAGCAAGTTGATTACATACTGGTGAAAGAAAATCCCCAGACATTCCTGGAGTTACTTAATATTGACTCTGCTTTCATGCTTACTCTCAAAGACCCCAAATGACACAAACTACAAGTTCGTGTAGTCAAGTGACAACTAGAGACTTAACTTAAGTCAGTCTAGCAGTTTAGTGGGACTGTGGATGCATCCTGTGGCTGTTTCCCCAGTCCCGGAAAGCATAGGGAGAATAAATATGCTTGGTTACTGGTAGAATCTCTGCACTTCTCATTAACCCTTACAGAGAAGATGGGAAAAGCATGAAATTATTATGATGGGAAGTGTATGAAAGTACTCTATGAATGTCCTGATAAGATGGTACACTAAAAGTAATACTACAACCATTAGAAAAATTGCAGAGACTGTTGCCAGTAACGAGAAATGTACTGATTGTTATATTCACATTTAACTTGACTATTTGGCCATTGAACAACCAAAAAGGATGTGAAAAATAAGAGTATAAACTAAATAACTTATCCAGGTGTTGGTGTCAATTATATGTGGTTTTGGATATGGCAACTTCAATGGAGAAAATCAATTCAATCCCTGACATATGATTTATAGATATTGATCTATATGGGAATATACATTTATTTTATTCTCCTCACAAAGATAAATTAAAAATAAGTTGAATTTATATAGAAAATCCAAACATAGTCTTAGCCTTTTAGACCAGAAGTATCATTCTGGTTTCCATCTTGCTCTATCTTATATTGTTATCCCAGAGAATATCATGCTAATGAATTTATAAAATAGGACAGGAACCATAACTTTCAAAATGAGCTATAACCCATGAAGATGAACTTCATAAAACCATGATATAAAATACAAGCTATGAAAGGACAACCTTGAAAAACAATTTGCTTCAACACCAAGTCATTTAGATCAAGAGGTTTACTAATAATATAGCATAACACTATAATAATTGTGACTCCTCATGAATTCATGTATTTCAAATATAAACTATACAGTGCTCCAGCAATTTGTATAGTTTAAAAATTCCGAGCAATCAGTGACCAAAAGTTTAAGGCACATATGACTGATTGTTGACCACGGCCTTGTGGGAATTCAAGCAGATAACAGCTAAGACATGTCTGGAACACCGATCCACAGAAATTGTGAGACGGTAAATGAGTTGTTTTATGTCCCAATATTTGTGATAATTTTCTCTGCAGCAATAGGACACCTAACAGATTGTGGTACCAGAAGTAAAATGCTGTGGTAACTATAGGAGACCATTCTGTGCGTGTGGGCCCAGACAAGACCCATGCCCATGCATAGGTTCTCCCATGGGGAATAAGGCCTGCATTGTACCTAGGCCGCTTTGAGACTTGCTTTTGCTAAAACTCCCTCACCCTGAATTGAGGCAGCAAATGCTTATTGTAACTTCCTAAAGTTTGTGCTAAACCTTCCAAGGATGAGTGTAATGAGTTCAACCTCTTTTTCCTTTACATTTGCAAATATCCTTCTTCTGTGATGTGATTAGTGGCATCATCTCCTTTGTTTTCTGTGAAAGGTAACCACCTAAACTGAACCTGTGCATAGTAAGTGAGGACCATCATGTAATATGCCCAGAAAAAGCAATAGAAGCTTGTCAAGGCAATGGTCAGGGTGCTCTCCTCTTGAGAGAGTGGCCAAAGTACTCCAAGGCTTTTTCTCCTTTTGAGAGAGAAGCCATGCCATCCCTTTTCCTCCACAGGACTCGGTCGGTAGTCCATGTGAATTTCTCTAGTCTCATCCACAATGCGGCGGACCCCATGAGCTAGGGTCTGCATCAGTAACAAAGACCTAAAATTGTCAGTGGCTTTGGAACTGAGCAATTAACTAAAGCTGGAAAAATTTTGAGGAGCATAATAAAAGAAATCTGTCTAAATT
This sequence comes from Anoura caudifer, assembly GCA_004027475.1. Taxonomy (NCBI): domain Eukaryota; kingdom Metazoa; phylum Chordata; class Mammalia; order Chiroptera; family Phyllostomidae; genus Anoura; species Anoura caudifer. The sequence goes on from PVKU01006912.1 coordinate 42,782, forward strand.
AACAGATTTCTATTAGAGATTTAGGCTTGGAGGAAGCTACAGTGGAGGACTCAAAAGGAAGTGAGGAACAAGTTACTGAAAAGAATGGGGGGATTCTTATAATCCGGTGGCAGAAAACTCTGCAAAATTATCTCCCACAGTTGTGTGAAAATCAGGATGTTTAAGTGATAATTTGATTATATATACAGCTAAGGAGATTTCCAAGGAAGTTGTTGAAGATGATACCTCATTTCTTTTCGATGCTTATAGTAAAATGGGAGAGAGGTCAATAGAGAGACTATTAGACAAAAAGGAAACAGGGAAATTTTGAAAATTCTCAATGTTTTCAGATGGAAAAAATACTAACATTAAGAGATTTCCTGTCAGGAAAGCATGCTTTAGAGACAAGGCCAAGATGTTAACTGCACAACATTTTGCTAAAACCTCAGAAAGATAAAAAGGCCAGAGTGTTCAGTCACATCAAACGTTCTTTCACAAGATTAAAAAGTATGTCTCACAGAGCCTCTCAATCACACTGAAGGGTCTCTAGGATGCTTAATGGCATTGTTCTTCAGCCACCTCAGCAGGAATCCAAAATAGAGATGTTACCTAAAAAAATCTGTGGGTGTGGGATTTTTCTAATGGAATGGTCCTTAGTGAAACCGTGAGAGATAGACAAAATTTTTAAGAAATTTACTTCAGCAGAAACTGCCATTTTGGACTGAAAGGAACAGAAAGAATGCACAATAAAAACACTGTTGGAGTCCCCAAATTCTGCTACATGTGGCCAGGCTGATAAGGTTTCTCTGCAAACACATGCTATCTTTCATTGCAAAAGGAAGCATGACTCAGAGTGCACATACAAGAAACCAAACTGTATCCCAGGCTTTGAAATCTAATAGAGAAACTATAGATCATATCAATAGCCAAGATGTGGAGGCAACCTGAGTTTCTATCAATAGATGAGTGCATAAAATGCTGCAGTGCATATATACAATGGAATGTTACTCATCCATAAAAAAGAATAAAATCTTACCATTTATAACAGTATGGATGGACCCAGGGGGTATTATGCTCAGTGAATAAGTCAGTTGGAGAAAGATAAATACCATATAATTTCACTTAAGTGTGGAATCTGAAACAAAAAAACAAACAAAAAAACAAAATTGAAAGAGTCATAGATACAGAGAACAGATTGATGGTTGCCAGAGGGGAGGAACTTTTGGGGAACTCAGCAAAAAAGATAAAGAGATTAAGAAGTACAAACTGGTAGTTACAAAGTAGACACAGATATTTGAAGTACAGCTTAAGGAATATAATTAAAAATATTGTAATATCTATGTGTGGTGCCAGATAAGTACTGAAAATACTGGGGGAACACTTTGGAAAGTGTACGATTGTCTAACCAGTATGCTGTACAAAACAATTGTAATTATAAACTGTACTTGAGAAATAAAATTTAAAAAAAATAAACAGATACCATTTTCTGGGGGGTGGGAAAGGAACTATTGCTGGAGTTTGCTTAGATGGATGTCAGAACTGCTATGGACCAGCAATTCCTTTTTTACCTTTCCTTTTCTCCACATTTGAATCAGAAATCTATAGCTATTATCTCATAAATGTCCCTCTGTTGTATGTTGGGTATGTTTGAGAAGGTTATTTTTATTTAGCTTCACAGGTCCACAGGTGGAGAGGAATTGTACCCTGAAAGCCGTGATTAATGTTTTATTCACAGAAGCCTCATCTTTACCCAGAGCTGATCTGTAATGATGAGACATGGACTTGGAGTAAATACCGTCAGGGGCTGAAACGTTTAGAAGGTTGGGGAGGAGTGAATGCATTGTGCATGTGAGAGTGTTGTGGCTCAATGGAGGCTGGATGGCAGACCATGGCAGGGAGCAGCTCTGGTAACTTACAAGATCGCCTGACTTTTGTTGTTCACATCTTTGTTTTTCTGGTTCTGTTGCAAAGGGAGCCATCTGCCAGAACTGGAGAGAAGCAAACTAAAAGTTAAGAACAGTCCCATCTGACATCCAAGAAAAAAAAAGTTTACAGCCACATGGAGCTGAATTTGTAAGCCACCTGAAAGACCTGGAAATAGATTCTCCTCAAGATCCTCCAGATAAGAGCCCAGTGTAGGCAACATCTTCCTTTTGACTTTGTGGGATCCGGAGCAGAGAAACTAGCTGACCTACCAGACTTCCAGCCTATGGAATAGTGAAACAATAAATTTGTGCTTTTTAGTACACTAAGTTTATGACAATTTTTAATGGAAGCAATAAAAAACAAACAGCATATAGATAAGATAAGGAAGGGATAAGGTAGGGTAAGTATAAAAGACGTAAATCCTGGTATTAAATAAAATAAAATTAATATATGGTGTACTGATAAATCAATAAATGACACAAACCTTATTATCTAGATATGTAGAAATAAATGTTGGAAAAATTTAGTATTAAAAATGGTTGTCTGAAACAATCAGAACTAAGTGGTAGGAAGGCCTATGTAAGGCTGAAGCTTGCTGTTCGTTGGAAGACTTTGATATATATATATATGTATCTGTGTGTGTATACACAATACATTAACAACTTTTTGGAACTGTGTTTATCGGAGATATCTCACCATATTTCAGATAATTTTTGTTTTATTTTAGAAATATTTTCAAGTGTTTAAAACTGTAATTTTTACTTTTATAATCAGGAAAAATGTAAATTTGTAGTATTCATATTGTCACAGCATTACTTTAAAATAATATAAAAACACATATATTTTTTCTGTGTAAAGATACTCTAAATTACATACATTTTGATACCTTCCACTTTCCAGAATATCTGATATCATACAGTACCTAACAGAGGCAGCATGGTAATTTGTCCATAAATATTAGTTAAATAAATATTCATCACCACTACTGTAATTTGAGGCACACTCATGTACAATTAAAACGGGTAATGAATTACATTTCTTTGAAGTATGCTTCCTTGATATACTCTTCAGATTTTGCCTACTGTCTTTTACTATTGGCACGTTTAATCCGTTAGTGTGAGCCTCTTCATGTAGATGAAGAACAATAGCTCCAGAAAAGTGAAACAACCTTGCTGAGATCACACTAGAGCTAATCAGATAAAAAGCTGAGATGCAAACCCAAATTAACTGACTGCTATACTAGAGGAGTCTTTGGTATATCATATAAAACATCTGTTTGTTTGGGACTTGTATCATTAGTACACTGCATTGGCTTTGACTTTTAGTATTGAAATATATAAAAACAGTTGGAAATTTGGTTAATTCTTATATTATGGTGCTAGTATTTCCGCATAGTCCTTGTCACAAATTATTCCATCAACTCAGCAAAAATAATAACTGTGGAAATATCTCTTTCCATTCTCCAAATATTTCAATCCTGGATCCATTAATTGTAGTGATTTTTTATAGCAGGCTGTGAAGTGGCAAACCATTGAGAGTACTAAAGTCAGGTTTCTTTATCTTGGCTGTTTTTTATTTCATTTCCACATTTCTTTTTTTATGAGATTGGTTTATGTTATTTGATTTCTCATTAAATTTTATATTTGTGAGTTTATTTTATGATTACTCAGATGTGCCAAGACTCTCTTGCTGCAAGTGATAGTAAAAAGACAGATAACTTTGAGGAGACAGTTTATTTGATTAAAAATTATTTGTGTGCTTTTCTATCGAGAACTTTATTGTTGTAAGAATAACCTAATGATTTCTTTTCTAAATTGTCTGAGTTCCTTTTAAACCATACTCTGTGTCATCTATGCACCAGCAAATATATTTCAGATTTATAAATGTATTCATTTCAAATTCACTGTTTATGACTAGAGTTTATATGAGTAGACCATAGCTTTAGAAACAGGTGGAAATGTTGGATCCTTTGGAACATGTTTACTTTGTAAATAAGCAATAATAATAACCCTCCATTCTTCAAAAGGCTATTGTGAGAGTAAAATAAGCACATCTTAGTGAACATACATGAAAATGGGAAAACACTGGTATCATTGTAAGATTTTATCTTATGTGTTGGAATATAGTGTACACAGTGGGGACCGTCATTTGCATGTGCAGTGTTTCCATGACATTCAGCTGACTGTCTCTGGCTTTTCTTTCATGTGGTATCCATTGAAGGTGTTTGGTTTCATTTTGTAATGATAACCATGGTACTTCACAAGGATACTGCCATTTGTGACTCAATATTTCAGACTTGCAAGGGAAATTTAAAAGAAGTATAACAGTGATTCAGCAGTTTAATATAGTACAGTGACCTCTGGTAGAGCCACTGATTTGGAGCTGAGTTTATTTATATAGCTTGTAGGATCTACAAATAAATAAATAAAATGTAAACTTACACTATCTTTAAAACTTACATATGTGCTATATGAACAATAAAATAAAAATTAATATAACAGTACACTTTACCCATTCGATATAGCAAAAGGAAAAATAAAATACCTAGGAATACACCTGACCAAGGAGGTAAAAGACCTGTATGCAGAAAACTACACAACACTGAAGAAAGAAATCAAGGAAGACACAAACAAATGGAAACATATACCGTATTCATGGATCGGAGGAGTTAACATCATCAAAATGTCCATACTACCCAAAGCAATTTACAGATTCAATGCAATACCTATTAAATTACCAATGGCATATTTCATAGACATAGAAAAAAACACTTCAAAAAATTATATGGAGCTATAAACGACCTCAAATAGCTGCAGCAATTTTGAGAAAGAAGAGCAAAGTAGGAGGGATCACAATACCTGACACCAGACTGTATTACAAGGCCACTGTAATCAAAACAGCCTGGTACTGGCACAAAAACAGGAACATGGACCAGTGGAATAGAACAGAGATCTCAGAAGTAAACCCAATTCTCTATGGTCAATTAATATTTGACAAAGGAGGCAGCAACATAAAATGGAGTAAAAGTAGCCTCTTCAACAAGTGGTATCGGGAGAACTGGACAGCTACATGCAAAAAAATGAAACTTGAACACCAACTTACACCATACACAAAAATAAATTCAAGGTGGATAAAAGATTTAAATATAAGCTGTGATACCATTAAAGTCCTAGAGGAGAACATAGGCAGGAAAATCTCAGACATTTCATGCAGCAACATTTTTACTGATATGTCCCCTAAAGCAAGGGGCATAAAGGAAAGAATAAACAAATGGGATCTCATCAAAATAAAAAGCTTCTGCATGGCTAAAGAAAACAGTATTAAAATAAAAAGAGAACCAAGTGTATGGGAAACATATTGGCCAATGATACCTCAGACAAGGGTTTAATCTCCAAAATATATAAAGAACTTACACGACTCCACTCTAAGAAGACAAGCAACCCAATTACAAAATGGGCAAAGGACTTCAGCAGACACTTCTCCAAGGAGGACATACAGAAGTTCCAGAAACATATGAAAAGGTGCTCAATATCGCTAGCTATCAGAGAGATGCAAATTAAAACCACAATGAGATACCACTTCACACCAGTCAGAATGGCCATCACAAACAAAGCAACAAACAACAAGTGTTGGAGAGGTTGTGGAGAAAAGGGGACCCTAGTGCACTGTTGGTGGGATTGCAGACTGGTACAACCACTATGGAAAGCAGTATGGAATTTTCTAAGAAAACTAAAAATGGACCTACCTTTTGACGCAGCAATTCCACTGCTAGGATTATATCTTAGGAACCCTGAAAGACCAATCCAAAAGAACCCCAATGTTCATAGCAGCACAATTTACAATAGCCAAGTGTTGGAAGCAACCTAGGTGCCCATCAGTAAATGAATGGATCAAGAACCTATGGTACATTTACACAATGGAATTCTATGCAGCAGAAAGAAAGAAGGGGCTCCTACCCTTCACGACAGCATGGATGGAACTGGAGAGCATTATGCTAAGTGAAATAAGCCAGAAGACAAATAAAGACAAATACCATATGATCTCACCTTTAACAGGAACCTAATCAACAGAACAAACAAACAAGCATAATATAACCAAAGACACTGAAATTGAGAACAAGAGAGGAGAGGGACAGGAATTTCAAGGGAAAAGGGGAAGGGTTTAGAGCAACAAGTATGAAAGACATATGGACAAAAGCTAGGGGAGGTGGAAATGGGAGGGAGCTGGGGAGGGCTGGGGCGGTGGGCTGGGATGGGAGTAGAAGACAGAAAAGTGTACAAGAACAATTAAAATTAAAAAAAATTAGAAAAAAGTACTCTTTAATTTCTAGTAATTTTGGTATTATAATTTCTCAAAATAATTAAAATGTAAAGTATACTAATGAATGATAATATCATTTTGAATTAGAATGTGGTTTTTCTGCTTATAAGAAAAATTCTTGACCTGGAATCTATGAAATTCTGCAAAGTAGGACATTGTTGTGTATCCATGTGTGTTTGACTATTTCTGTGGAGAATCCAAAGCTTCAATTTAATTCTTTAAAATATGAAGATTACTGCTCTACCAATGTGGGATAACCAAGCTATATAATACTTGCTTTCTTTTCTCATGATGTGAGATAGAAGGGGTAAATTATGAGTTAAAAATGACTTGGTATGTCACCTTCAGCACCATAATACTAGAAAAGTCATTCTCCCAATTCTGTCTACATTAAACTTTGTACAGAATATGGTTAAAAGCTAGCATATATTCAGGAAGATGAGAAAAAGGAAAAAAAGTGAACTCAAGATGGGAAGATCAAATTTTAAAAAGCTAAATTAACACTATCAAAAAATTGTAAACAATGAGATGAAAGCTTCCAGAAATGATAAGCCTGTATTCCAACCTCAGCTCTGATTGAGACACCACCTGTGGGACTTTACCATTCCCAATTTTTTGAATGCAAATAACAGAAAAATCAGTTTTACTTGCATTAGGCCAAAAAGCACATTTCCTTTTTGATTAGTGATTTTGCATGATTCTAAATCTGTTGCCAATTGATACTTATTCATGTCTCAGAATATAATTCATCTTGGTAAATATTTCAAGTGCTCTTGAAAAAATGGTAATTTTACATTTGTTAGGGGGAGAATTCTTTAAATAGTATTTTTCAGACAATAAGACACACCTTTCCCCCAAATTTGGGAGGAAATGGGGTTGCACCTCATAGTCTGAATGTAGCTTTACATTTACATTGGTTAAATATTATGTTATTTATGTTATTAAATATTTTACCACATTATTTGCTTCAAAAATTTTTTCCCTATTTTCCTCCTCTAAAACCTAGGTGTGTCTTATGGTCCAAAAAATACAGTATCAAGTAGGTCAATTTTATTGATAATGTTGTTCAAGTATTTTACATCATTAGTGATATTCTACTTGTTCTATCAATTATTATAAGAAGGATATTGAAATTTCCAATTAGAGTTTTTGGTTTTTCTATTTCTGTTTTTATTTATGTTATTCTTTATGTGTCTTAAAGCTTTGTTACATAATTGTGGATATGTCTATTTTTTTCTGGCCATCTGTTATTTTTGATCCATGTATTTTAAAGTTCTGTTTTTAGGTGTGTAAATGTTTAGGGTTGGGTGTCCTCTTAATGCACTGACTACTTTATCATTGTGACTTCTTTATCCATGGTGATATTTTTTGATCTGCTTTACTGTGACTAGAGTTTTCATGATATATCTTCTCTACTTCTTTAATTTTGACATAGCTAGGTCTTTGTATTGAACTGAGTTTTTAAAGGAAATATATAGAATGGCTTTGTTGCTTTAAAAAAAATCTAGCCTGACAATCTCTGCTTCTTAATTAGGTGCTCTAATTATAATATTTTAGTTTAAAGTTATTATGGAGGAGTGATGTCAGCTAGATGGCCGAATAAGAGGTCCATCCAACACTAGTATCCCTCCTCAGCAACAACAATTTGGCATCCACTCATGGATAAACGTGCTTTTGTGAAAACTTTGGGATCTAGGCAGGGGACTGTGAAACTCCAGTGAATTCCACTACCAAGGAAGACCATTTTGAGAAGGCGGCCCCATGACCAGATTGCGGACACACTGTGCCAGCTACAGACGTGGGTACAACTCAGTCCCCCTGGGGCCTAGGCTACAGCCCAATTTGATTGCTTATAAACGTATAAAGCTCACTGGTAAAGGTAAATAGATAATCAAATTCAGAATTGATATGGACACCAGCTAGCAGTGTCTGAGTCATTATGGATGAAATGAAACATACACATGGACTACCAAGTCCGGTGGAGGAAAAAGGACAGCGTGGCTTTTCTCTCAAGGAAAGCAAAAACCCCGCGACTCCACCATGACAGACCTTTATTTTATTTCTCCTCCCATTATAAGATGGTCCTCACTCACTATCCACAGGTTACAACAAAGGAGCCAATGCCCCTAATCACATCACAGAAGAAGGATATTAGCAAATGAAAAGGCGAAAGTGGTTGAGCCAGTTACACTGGTCCCTGCAAGGTTTAGCATAGATTTTAGGAAGTTACAACAAGCATTTGCAGGTGAGGGAATTTTCAGCAAAAAGCAAGACTCAAAGCAGCCTAGATATATTGCAAATCTGATTACACATAAGAGAACCTATCTGTGGGCGTGGGTCCTGTGCATCTCCAAGTGGTAGCTGGGCCCACGCCATGCAGAAGGGTCTGCTACATAGAATACATGCTCTGCCACACAGAATACCTTAATACTTTGATAGTGGCTAATAAATGATTTTCATCTGTGGTATAAAAGTTAAAAGAGAACATATTAAAATAACTATAGATGCAGTAATTTGTTAATGGATGCACAATGTAAAATATATAAATTTTGAAATTGCCAGCATAAAATAGGGGAAGAGAATTAAAAGAGTAGAGTTTTTTGTATGCAATTAAAGGTAAGTCATTAATAGTTTAAAACAGAATGTTATATATATGTGAGGTGTTTTATCTAAGCCTCATGGTATTCACACACACACACACACACACACACACAGAAAAATCTATAGTAGATGCACAAAAGATAGGTAATAAAACACACCAGTACAAAAAAATCTATCACGTAGGACTGCAAGTGAAGAAGCAAGAAACAAAGGAACTATAAAAACACAAAAAACAATGAATAAGATGGCAATAGTAATTTCTTACATATTAATACTTGCTTTAAATATAGTGGATTAAATTATCCAATCAAAAAGATGGAAAGTGGCTGAATGGATTTCAAAATAAAAAAAGGAAAAACCTAGATCCAACTATATGCTGCATACCAGAGCCATACTTTAGCATTAAAAACACATATAGACTGAAAGCGAGGAAATATAAAAAGATATTCCATGTAAATAGTAATCAAAGAGAGCAGAATTAATTAAAATAGGTAATGGGCCTAAATAGAGGAGCTAAACAAAATGTTAGCGTAAAACAAAGGAGTAGACCTTCATAATCTTGGATGAGGTAATCAATGGTTTCTTAGATATGGCATCAAGAGTACAAGTGACAAAACTAAGATAAATTAGACTCTATCCAAATTAAAAATTTCTGTGCTAAAAATGATACCATCAAAAAAGTGGCATACAACCCATAAAATGGAAGATAATTATGTAAATCACATATAACTGATAAGGAACTGGTTTTAGAATAAAGAGTACTTACAACTCAAAAGAACATATATCATAATTATAAAATGGGTATAGGTTTTGTATATATATTTTTCAAAAAAGACATATAAATTATCAAAAAGCATGTGAAAAGATGTTCAGCCTATGAGTCACTGGGAAATGCAAATCTAAAGCACAGTGAGATACCCTTTCAAACCCACTGGGATGGTGATAACAAAAAAATACAAAATGACAAATGTTAACAAGTATATACCTACTATATACATGGTATATATTAGCCAAATGTCCATCAACTGATGAATGAATACATACCCATAAAAGGGAATGAAGTAATAATACATGCTATCGCATGAATGAAACTTGAAATCATTATGCTAAATGAAAGCAGCCAGTCATGTGTTTTATAATGTCCTTTATATGAAGTATCCACAGTAGGAAAATATATAGAAAAAGAAATCAGCTTATTCATTTCCTAGGGCTGGAATAGGGGCCTGTAGAGTGACTGACAAATATGAGGCTTCTTTTTTGACTAATAAATACATTCTAAACTTAGATTGTGATGATGTTTGTGTAACTCCATAGATATTCTAAAACCACTTAACTGTACAGTTTAAATGGATGGGCTTTATAGTATGTGAATTATATTTCAATAAACATATTTTCTAAATGCAAGGAGAGAAGCTTAAACAGCACTTTTCAGAGCCACTTTAATGAAAACAAAGCCTTGGGGAGCGATAAAAACAACCGAGAGTTTTAAAAAAGTCTTTATTTTACCTTTATTTTTGAAATATATTTTTATGAATATGAATCTTAGATTGAAAGGTGTTTCTTTCAGAGCTTCAAAGGCTTTCAGTGTCTTCACAAAGATGTCTGTTACTGTTCTTATCTTTGTTTATTTTGTGTGATTTGTATTTTTTTCTTAGACTCTTTTTTAAGTTTAATCAACTTAAGTAAAAACTCCCTTGATTTAGTTGTCTTAATTTTTTTTTTATTATTAGGGCTCATTGATCTTCAGTGGTCTTACAGTTTTATAAATTCAAGACATTTCTTAAAATATTTTTCTATCCACTGCCTTCTCCACTGTTCTGGATTCAAATTCACTAATTTTATACTGTTTGAAGTTGACACAGAGTTCACTGATGCTTTGTATATTTTTTAGATTTTTTTTAGTTTTATATTAGTTGCCACTAGTATATCTTCAAGTTCCCTATTCTTCTCTTCTGAGTATTTAGTCTGCTTTTATTTCTATCAAGAGAAGTTTTCATTGAGGTCATAATTTTTATCTCAAGAATCTGAGTTTTTAAAAATATATCTTCCTGCCCTGGCTGGTGTGGTTCGGTGAATTGAGTGCCAGCCTGTGAACCAAGGGATCGCTGGTTCGATTCCCAGTCAGGGCACATGCCTGGGTTGCAGGCCAGGTCCCCAGTTGGGGGCTCATGAGAAGCAAGCACACATTGACGTTTCTCTCTCTCTTTTTCTCCCTCCCTCCCCCTTTCTCTAAAAATAAATAAATAAAATCTTTAAAAATAAATCTTCCTGGCTTTAACATGTTCAATTTTTCATCAATATTTTTTGAACATATAGGATAATTATGATTTCTGTTTTAATGTTCCCCTTAATACATTAATTTATCTGTGTCATTTATGGGTCTCTTTCTTTTACACAATTTTTCCTCATTGTGAATTATATTTTTCTGGTTTTTTGTATGCCTATTTTCATTATATGCAATGCATTGTGAATTTTACTAGTTGAGTCCTTGATATAAAAATTATTAGTAGACATGAAAGAGGGTATAGAAGAGATAAATGGTGATGGGAAAAATAAAAGATTAAAAACAATTTATGGTATGTGCTCTAGTCAAGTTATATGGGTATAGTTTTGTCCTTTAAAGTTTGATCTTATGTTTTCTTAAGCAAAACCACAGTAGTCTTTAGTCTAGGACTGATTTTGCCCCCACAATATACCCTGCTAATTGCCTGGAAATCACAAATTAAACTATTTTCACTTTGCCTAGTAGAAACACAAATTCTTTCTGGTCCTGTGTGAGCTCCAAAGTTTTATATGTCTGATATTTTTGGGTGTGTCTGTTTCTGGTCTTGTGCATGCATTTATTGGTGAGTAGTCAGCTGAAGATTTAATGTGTATATGTGGGGTCTTCTGTTTCCAGAATGCTCTATTTCTGTAGCTGTCCCCTTTTCGATGCTCTTGTCCCCTTAGCCTTCACGATTCCAAGCTCTCTGTGCTCCACTCCCGCAGGCCTCTGCACTCTGTTTGGACCCGCGTCTCTATTGCAGGGCCTGAAATCACTTTTGTAACAGTAATTGAAATTATCAATGGGCCCATTTTATTTGTGTCTTCTCTCTCTCTGTCCTCTTATGCTGAATGTGCAACATTTGAAAACAATTGTTTCTCTATATTTTGTCTCTTTTCACTTGTGGTTGTCTCAGGGCCTGGTAATTCCACTCCATTTAGTTCCATCTTGCTCGGAAGCTGAAGTGGGTTTCTAACTTTGAAGATATGAGGTATTATAACATAACATACTTAAGTTGAAGGTTTTCCATATAGAGGATGCTTCTTATGTCATACTTTTGATTTGTAAAAAGAATGTTCAGTGAGATAAATATTTATTTGAAATTTTCCCATTTGCTTTAAGCCTTTATTAATCAGCAATAAGATTAACCTGAAATTTTTGTTTAATTTTTAAGAAAATCAAGATCTTCAAAATAAACACTTAAATATTAGGTATATCTAGAAAAAGAGGAGAATCTGCCTTTTAACACCATATATGTACATGTTGCATATATATCATAGAAGTTTGAAGAATGAAATTAAAGCTTTGAAATATACAAAGTCTTTCCAGAAGGCATCCTGCCATGTATTATGAAAAATAGAGACATTTATTAAAGAGGATACAAGATACAAGATACAAGAAACATTGTACACAGGACAATGACACCTCAGTCCCCTTCAGAGTATGCACCTTGGGACCTCACACAGTTCTCCCAACCTCCATCAGCTGCCCTGCTGTATTTTCCTGAATCTCATCAACAGTCTGAAATTGCTTCTCTTTCAAAGATAATTTTAGTTTTGGGAAAAACCAGAAGTCACAGCATATCCAATCTGGGCTGTAGGGGTCTGAGTCACCTGAGTGATTTGATGTTTTGCAAAAAACTCTGAAGATGTGATGCAAGATCAGGCACATTGTCATGATGAAGCTGCCAATCACCAGTTGCCCAAAGTGGCAGCCTTCTGAATCATCCAAATAGTTTCCACAGAGAAATGTTCAAGCTTAATGAAAAATTTGATGGAGATTTGTTGCTTTACTCAGTCATTTTGAATATAGGCCACACAGTACACACGCTCACTCAGTAGTGTCTACCACCCCCACTGACTAGTACAGTGAAGTCATCATTGTTCACACATGTGCATTCCAGTCCACTCTCCTTGGCTGCCAGGTTACAGCAATGTCCCATAAACCATTCTCATTATATTAACAACAACTGGACTTTTTCTGGACAGACCTCATATAAATAAGATTATAGCATATTAGAAGACAATAGTAACTTAAATGTACACACATACATGTGTGTTTGAAACATACACGATATCTAAATACTTAAAACTTTAGTCAACTGAATGTGGGTGGGAGGGGATGTGCAGGGTGGAGGGGAATGATTGGGGAGAAATGAAACAACTGTAATAGCATAATCAATAAAATATATTTAAAAAATTAAAAAACTTTAGTCAACTTTTGCTCATATTTATTAATCATCAAAGTTTCAGTGTTTGAATTAACTAGGCTCAAATCATTGTTGAGTGGTAGGGACAATCCATTCATTTTCTAAAGAACTATCAGTTCTTTACTGATAGTAAAGAACTCAGTACTATCATTACATTCAACTGTATTATAAACTAGAAGCTTGGTAGTTCTGTCTCAAAGATCTAACTCAAAAAGTGAGATTATAATAGAACCATAAATAAGTCATGACTAGCTACAGCAAATGACTATAATAGAATAAACAACAATGAGCATTTAAAAAGAAAAAAGAAATATACACATACACACTGAAATAATGAGGAAAAGATCATGACCTCAGATCACATTCTCTATGGCAAACTGACTAAGTAGAATATTGCTAATACTAGTGGTTTGCTTGTGATAACTTTATCATTATTGTATTATAATTATACTGACAAATCTCAGAGAGAAGGAGAAAAACTCTTATCATAGGAGAGAAAACTCTTATGAAACTGCAATGAATCCACATATTAATAAATCATCATAATACAAAGTTATTAAAACCAGAAAGGATGAAAGTTCTATAAGCTTAAAATAAAAACAAAATATTTTTGAAATAGAGGCAAATGAAGTCAGTTGGCACCTAGATTCAGGTTTCAGCTCTATTCTTTACCACTTCGGTGTCACCCTCTCCGGGTCTCTGTAAATGAGGGTAACAACTGCACTGCCATTAAGGTGGTTATGAAAGTCACAAGAGATAATATGATAAACACTTAAAATATTTTACTATTCATAGTAAACACTTGAAAATTACCCATAATAATGAAAACAAAAAATGAATTAAATAACATTTGTGTGTACATATTTCTTCTTAAAATTATAATATAATAGAAAATAGCATTTGTATCTTCACATTTGACTTTTCATCATGACCACAAAATTTATCATTTGAAAAAAATTATGGGCTATATTAAATTTTCCAAGGGACTGATAGGAATTTTTTGAATTTCAGATTATTCAGTTTTGAGACTTTTAAAGTATCATAATCTGTGAGGTATTATAATAAAAATAAATGATATGAGCTTAAAACCCCATTCTGCTACTTATTAGGTGTATGAAGTTGGACAAGTTCCTTAACCTCTCTGTGCCTCATTCCTCCCTGCAAAACAGGAAAAAAAGAACAATACCTTTCTAATAGGATTGTTGCAAAGATTAAATGTTGTAATATTCATAGAGCCCTTACAATAGTGCCTTACTCATAGTTAGGTATTATTGTATTATTTATACACTTAATCAGTTTTCTCTTCTTTAGTTATTAACTTCTAATATTTTGACAGATCCTCATTGGTCAATGATATCCATGTGAACACGGCACTTCTGGAGGATATCTTTGACTTCTCCAAATTTTCTCATCTTTCTTCTGGACCTCAGAAACCATTCCCATTCAGAATTGGAATCAATTAAAATGTGCTGTTATCGCATTTAATGAGTAGGCAAAATAATAATGACTTAAAAAATCTACATTAAGATATGTTCCTTTGTTTCTTATCTTCTGTTTATACATACACTTTTTTATTTAGACTAATTTTTTTCTTTTACTGTACTGTATTTGATGACCAAAAACATCCTCTTTATGCCCTTCCAGGAAGTATGCCTCGCGCTCATGAACTGCTTTTGCACCTAACTATTCAGTAAATTAAAGGAGGGAGAGGTGTAGCTTCATTCTTTCCATTATTTATTGTTCAGAGATCATCTGTCAATACAACTTACTGAAGAACTCTCAAATTCATTCTATTTACATCATCTTTACTGCATTAATTCAGTTTTTAAAAATCTCTTATCTAAATTATTGCAATATCTTTTTACTTGGAATTCTTTACTCAGCCACAGGAAAATAGCAAAGAAATCTCATCATGGACTTTCCCTTTAAAAAATTAATCTATGGCTTCATGCCACATACACAATCAAGCCTAAACTCTATATTCCTTCACAATTTGGCTTACTTTGTGTCCTACCCATGTTTTAAACAAAATTTTTTTCTAAGGTAAATGTTGGCTTATATTCCTCTTTACTCAACCACATTTTGAGCAACTGAAGGGAGGACTTCTAACGTCAATCATACATTTGAAACATACTCAAGCTCAATAAATATTTGTGGATAAATAATGGGACACACAGATGGGTGAGCAGGTGAAAAATAAGATGTGTTCTTGACATCTCACCTATCACAAGGGTGAAAAACAAATAAACAAATGATTCAGATCCAGACAGGCTTGAGCCTACAATGGAGAACAACTGCTCTTTTTTTCTTTTTAATTAAAATAATTTTTTTATTGTTCTTCAAATACAGTTTTCTGCCTTTTTCCCTCACCCCTCCCCACCACCCCAGCTGTATCCACCTCTGTCCCCCATTTTCACCCACACTTTTTGTTGTCCATAGGTCCTTTTTTTAAAGATTATTATTAATTTTTATTATAATTTAATTTAAAAATATTTTATTTTAATTGTTGTTCTTGTACAGTTATCTGTCTTTTACTCCCAACCCAGCCCACCACGTCAACCCTCCCCACCTCCCTCCCATATCCACCCCCTCTAGTTTTTGTCCATGTCTCTTTCATACTTGTTGCTCCAAACCCTTCCCCTTTTCCCCTGAAATTCCCTCCCCTCTGGTGACAGTCAGTCTGTTCTCAGTTTCAGTGTCTTTGGTTATATTATGCTTGTTTAAGGTGGGTCTCTTGTAGGCAGCATATGTGTGGGTCATGCTTTCTTATCCATTCAGCTATTCTATGCCTTTTGATTGGAGCATTTAATCCATTTACATTTAAGGTTATTATTGATAGGTACTGATTCATTGCCATCTTCATACCTGTGTTTCTCTCTCTCTCTCTCTCTCTCTCTCTCTCTCTGTCTCTCTTTTCCTTTCTTTCCTGAAAGCAGACCCTTTAGTATCTCTTGTGGAACTGCTTCGGTAGAGGTGTATTCCCTTAGACTTATTTTGTCTGGGAAGCTCCTTATTTGGCCTTCTATCTTGATTCAAAACCTTATAGGGGCTCCCTTGTATGTCACTTCCTGTTTCTCCCTTGCTGCCTTTAAGATTCTCTCTTTGTCTTGGAATTTTGCCATTTTAATTATGATGTGTCTTGAAGTGGGCCTCTTTGGGTTCCTCTTAATTGGGACTGTCTGTGTTTCCTGGATTTTTGTGACTTGTTTTCTATCATGAAATTAGGGAAGTTTTCCATCATTACTTTTTCAAATAGGTTTTCTATCCCTTGCTCTTCTTCTTCTCCTTCTGGTATCCCTATTATATGGATATTATTATGTTTCTTATTGTCTTGCATTTCTCTTAATTCCTCTTCATTCTTTCTGAGCCTCTGTTCCTTTTCTTGCTCTTTCTGGGTGTTTTTTTTTTTTTTCTGCTTTGTCCTCCTACTTGCTGATCCAGTCTTCTGCTCCATCAATCCTGCTTTTGATTCCTTCTACTGTGTTCTTCAGTTCAGAAATTGTATTCTTCATTTCCTCTTGGCCCTTGTTGATAGTTTCTATTTCCTTTTTTATGTTGATATAGTTTGCAGTGAGTTCATCGTAGCTTCCCTGTAGTTTCTGATAGCAATTTGAGAGCTCATGGAGCTTCCTGACAACCATCTGTTTGAACTCAATATCTGATAGTTGAGTTGCCTCCATTTCATTTAGCACTCTTTCTTGGGCTTCCTCCTTTCCTTTCATTTGGATATTGTTTCTTTGTCTTCCCATTGTCTGTGAAGCTCTTCTTGTTAGCATTAGCTTCTTCAGTTGATCTGTTCTGGCTCCCTGGGTTATTGGTGTGAACTTCTGTGGTAGAATAACTGTGAGATTCAGTGGTGCAGTCTCCTTCAGGTATCCTGGTGTTTACAGCTTCCAGTATCTCAGCTGTTGAAATGCCCCCTCTTTGGGACCAACTCTGGTTTTTTCACAGTTCCAGGGTTTGTTTTGTTTTGTTTTTGTCTCACTCATGGGCATTTAAAAAGAGAAAGGAGGAAGAAAAAATTGAAAAGAGAAGAAGGAAAAAGAAAAGAAAAAAGAGGAAGGAAGAAGAGACAAAATTGGAAATATAGGAAGAAGGACTAACATAAGAAAGAAGTAACAAGAAGCAAAAGCAGTTGAGGGGTAAACGAAGATAAAAATAACGAACAAATATTAAAAAAATTAAAAAGAAAAGGAGAAACAAACAAACAAACCAAAAAAAAAAAAACAAAAACAAAAAACCTCTTGCTGTTTTCAACCTTACCAAGCCACATTTTCTGGTCTTGGTAGCTGCAACGGCTGAGGGGTGATGGTATCACTTTTCTCTCTCTTCAGCCCTCAGTTATCTTTGGGCTACTCTCCTCAGAGCTAGCCTGGGGCCTCTCTGCACAGGGCTTCAGGAGTATGTTCTGAACCTCCTGGGGAGTGCACACTTTCCCAAGTTTATGGGTGTGAGCTGGGCCTCCTACTGCAATGTACACCTACCCTGGTAGAGCACAGGTACCTATAACGTCGCAGCTGTCTATGGTCACACACAGGCACTGATTGTTGTGTAGCCATCCCGATGGTGTGCAGGTGCCAATTGATCGATTGATCATTGTGTAGCCATCCTGAGATCTTGGAGCAGCTGTCCCCGATGGCGCGCAGGCACCAACAGTCGCATGAGCTCCATCCTGCAGTCCTCCTAGGGCTATGCATTGGTGTTCACATCCCCAGTTTGTTTGCCACTGAGACCTTAACTCCTCTCTGTGAGATTTCAAGCAACCAGGTTTATCCCAGTGCTGCTGAAACCTTGTTTGTCTGGGGAGGGAGTGGTTGACCCAGCTCCCTCCCTAGAATCCTTTGGTGAGCCTGGCTGTAGAGAACTATTGTGCCTGCTAAGGGGTCGAGAGTAAGAGTCTGACATTGTGAAAATGATGTATGGGCCTGGTCCTCGGCCTCAGGGCATTAATCTCCTTGCATTGTTCTGCCTGCCTCGTTATCAGATCATTCCCAAGGGAAGTTCAAAGGAATACTTAAACAATGTACCTATCAGGATGTTTACTGTTGCAAAGTACCCCCTGCGGCTATGCCTGTAGGAGCTTTTAAACTTTGTAGCTTACATATAAATCTTGTGCTATTTTTAGACTTTTCTAGTTGCCTATATATATGACTGTACTCGTTAATAAATTCGCCTTTTGCCAGCAGAGCAACTGGTCGCTTCCTCTTTTCAGTCCGTCACTGCGCGTCACGAACCCCTTGTCTCGCTGGTCGCAGCACCTGGCCAGCACCGGGATGGGCCTGGGGCCTCAGCAGCCCTGGTCTCCACACTGCTCCCTGTGCTCTTATTGTTCTGAAGTACTCTCCTTACCGTCAGGTTTTTCAATGTCCGCTACAATTTTTGATCTCTTGTTTTCAAATATGCTCTGTTTTTTTATGGCTGTTTGCTCTGTTCCACCATAGATCAACCAGGTTTTTCTTCTGTGTGTAGAGGGAAGTGGAATGTGCTCCCTCCTACTGTGCCGCCATCTTCCTTCCTCCCATAGGTCCTTTATAATTGTTTCTGTAAACCCTTCAACCTTTTCCCCCATTATCCTCTCCCCTCTCCTATCTGATCATTGTTAGCCTGTTCTCAATTTCAATGTCTTTGGCTATACTTTGCTTGCTTGTTCATTTTGTTGATTAGGTTCCTGTTAATGGTGAGATCATGTGGTATTTGTCTTTCATCACCTAGCTTATTTCACTTAGCATAATGCTCTCCAGTTCCATCCATGCTGTCTGTTGCAAAGTGTAGGAGCTCCTTCTTTCTTTCTGCTGTGTAGAATTCCATTGTTTAAATGTACCATTGTTTTTTCAATCTGTTCATTTACTGATGGGCACTTGGGTTGCTTCCAGCACTTGGCTATTGTAAATTGTGCTGCTACGAACATTGGGATGCATAGGTTTTTTTGGATTGGTGATTCAGGGTTCTTAGGACATAATCCGAGCAGTGGAATTTCTGGGTCAAAAGGCAGTTCCATTTTCAGTTTTCTGAGGAAATTCCATACTGTTTTCCATAGTGGTTGCACCAGCTGGCAATCCCACCAACAGTGCAGTAGGGTTCCCTTTTCTCTACACCCTCTCCAACACTTGTTGTTTGTTGCTTTGTTTATAGTGGCCATTCTGACTGGTATGAAGTGGTATCTCATTGTGGTTTTAATTTGCATTCCTCTGATGGCTAGTGATACTGAGCATCCTTTCATATATTTCTGGGCCCTCTTTATGTCCTCCTTGAAGATGTGCTCTTAAATACATTGTGAATAGGGAGTAACTCACTTGGTAGAAATTTTGAAGTATTCCTGCATGACTATCAGCTTAAAAGTATTTCTCTGAGCTGCCTAGAACTCTCTCTCATGGAAATCAAGTATTTAGCTTTAAAAATAATTTTATTACTAATGACCAATACACAATTTAAAGGTTAAGAAAGCTTCTAAATAACATTGAGCACATAACTCATTTTCTTCATGTAATAATTCTAAAACTGTACCAAAACGCACATGGCCATCAAATGCCAGAGCTAGGATTCTAACTTAGGTCTTCTGATAGCAAGTCTGTTGTTGTTTTACATATGAAGTATGCCTCTGCACCATGTTAAAATTTAAATAACTACACAGAATGGTAACACTTAATAATATCACTCAGGCACTAAAGCCTTAGGTAAAGTTCAGGTTATCCATTTGAAAAACCCAAATGAAATAGAATACAGGACAGGCATGTCGTAATTTAAATGTGAAGGGACTTACTTCTGGTTTCAGCTCCAATACATAAGGATACTGGAAATTGTTATTCCTATCTTTGCAACAAGATAAAACTAGACAAACTGAAAATCAGTGCCTTTTCTTGGATGTGTCAGAGAACTGTTTGAAGCACACACTGCCATGCTGACATTCTGAGAAACCAGTCAATTCAATTATAGTCAAGATCTTTTCACTGGTAGTTGCAGATGCTCCTAGGGCTATGAACTGGTAGGAACACTTAAATGATAATTTTGCCAAGTTGCTAGAGTTTGAGTATAGACCAGTTATGAGAATTTGCAGTTAAAAAGGGGCTCCAACACTTTAAAGGACTATACTCCTAGGATCCACACTGGGTTCTCATGCTGACAATCTGAGAATGATCCTGTTGTGGCTCTGGTAGGGAAATGGGAGAATAGTTCTTGTGAAATTTATCTAGAGTCTTCTCCATAACAAAAGGCATAGTCTCCAGTGGAAAAGGCTTCATCAGAGCCTAGTTTCAGCAGGTGAAAGATATTCATCTCACCCTAGCTTGCTCTAGCCTTCCTGTCTCAGTAAAAAGGGTAGAAAGCCATGCAAGAAAAAAATACTTGTGAAGTTGACAGGCCAGAGAGATAGGCCTGCTAAAAGATGTTTAATCATAAGATAGTAGAATGATTGCCTCCCTTCCACTTTACCAGTGTTCCAACAGAGCCTCATCATTGCTGAAAGGACCACAAGGTAGAGACACTCTCTAAGAAGGGGTACTTAGAGAACTCCTAAGTCAAGAAGGAAGACAAAAACAAGGATACTGGAATTTAAATCTCTGGCACTTATAGCTATGAGACATAAAACAAAGTTAACTACTAGTCAGATTAAGGAAAATTCTAACACCAAAGGCCTATTTACCCCAGTGCTTATTACCTACTTTAACAAATATGGCCTTCAACAATGAAAAAAATCATGGGTATGCCAAAAGGCAAGATAAACACTGCCTAAAGAGACAAAGGAAGCATCACAACCTGAATCAGATATAACACAGTTGTGGACTGATCAGAAAGAGAATTAAAAAATATGATTAATATATTAAGAGCTCAAATGAATCAAGTAGACATCACATAGAAACATGTAAGTAATGTAAGCAGCGATATTAGAAATTTTAAGAGAATCAAAAGGAAATGCTAGAAATTTTTAAAAAATGGCAGTAGAACTAAATACCTTTGATAGATTCTTTAGTAGACTGGACAGGGCGCAGGAAAGAATCAGTGAATTTGAAGTCAATAAAAACTTCCAAAATTGAAATGCAAAAAGAAAAAATATAGAACAAAGTACACAAAATCTAGAAAACATTCTCAGAAGTAACTGAGATATAAGTAATATGAGTAAGGGAAAATAGAGTAGAAGAGATGTTTTAAGTAATAATGGCTGAAAATTTTCCAAAATTAATGGCAGACACCAAGCCACAGGCACAAAGTTCAAAGTACAGTAAGCATGTATACGGAAAAAAAATTACACCTAGCTATATGTTATTCAATCTTCAGAAAACCAAAGGCAAAGAGAAAAATCTTGAAACAATCATGGAGAAAACAATATCTTACCTATAAAAGGATAAAGATCATAGAGGACCTCTTGTCAGAATCCATGCATGAAGAAAGAGAGTGAAATGAAATATACAAATTGTTGAAAGAAAAAAAAACCCAACAATGTAGAAATCTATAGAAAGCAAAATTATTTTTCAAGAGTGAAGGAGAAACAAAGACTTTCTCAGACCAATAAAAGCTGAGGAAATCATGGCCAGTAGATCTGTTCTAAAGAGAATGCTAAACTATTTTTTCATAGGAAAAAGAAAATGATATTTGTAAAAAAAAATACTTGGATCTAAATAAAATGGAAAAGCTTCATAGAAAAAATAAAAAAAGATAGAATAAAAATTTTATTTCTCTCATTTTAATTGACCTAAAAGATAACTTTGCTTAAAGCAATGTGTTCAAATATATTGGAAAACTGATTATAAGAGACAGGTAATGAAGTGAATAACAGCAACATGAGAAGAAACATGAAAGAGGAATTCAGAAATTCAGAATACTCTGTTATAAAAGTTCCTGCATTATGTATGGAGCAAAATCATGTTAACAGAGATAAAATCATTTAAAACATATATTGCCAAGTCTGGGGCAACAAGTAATTAAAGAAAAAGAAGAATTGACATGCTATGAGAGGAATTAAAATTAATCATATAAAATTTTCAATTGATACTAGAGAAGGCAGAAAAACAAGCCTCTGTTAACAAATAAAAAAAAAAAAAAACACTTAAAAACATGGTTGATAGTTAACCAAATATGTCAATATCCTTTTCAAAGTAAATGGTGTAAGTGCATCGATTAAAAGACAGACATTTCTAGAGTGAATACAAGTATAAAATCCAACTTTATGTGGAATTATAAAACCTACTTTTAATATAAGACTCTAATAAGTTAAAGGTAAAAATTAGAGAACAATCAACTATGGAGCTATATTAATTTCAGACAAAGAAGATTTCCAGACCAAGAAATATCTAAAATTAATAACATCAGCTTACATATCTAAGAAATAAGAAACAAAAAAGCAATTTGTATTGAAAGCAAGCAGAAGAAAAGAAATAATAAAAATTAGAGCATAAATTGATGAAATCAAAAGTAAGCAAAAAGTCAAGAAAATCAATAAAACCAAAATCTTGTTCTTTAAACTTGCAATGAAATTGATTAATTTCCAGTCAGGTGAACCAAACCAAGGATGTTTTCTCTCCTCATACCTATTTAACATCATACTGAAAGTCTTAGCTAGTACAGTGCAACAAGGAAATAAAATGTATACAGATAAAAAAGAAATTAAACACAGACTGTCTCTGTTCACAGATGACATACTTGCCTATGTAGAGAATCCCAAAGAACCTACAAAAAAGTTCCTGGAAGTAATAAATGAGTATAGTTAAAGAAACAACATTAATATACAAGAATCAATAGCTTTACTATAAACCACAGTGAACAATTGGAATTTGAAATTTAAAATTATGTATACATGTGGGTATATGCATTGCATGCCTATCAGTTGAGAGGGTCTAGAAGAAAATACTCCATTAGCAGTGATCATCCCTAGTGCCCAGATCTTGGTTTCTTAGACTATTCTCTAACACAAGAAACCAGGGTTCCTTGGAGAAAATGCTGATTTTAAGGTTGGAGCAAGAAATCTAGAAAATGTTCCCAGAGCATTTTGCAGTGCCCGAAAGTGAGAAAGTGCTCATAAACAAGCACACACCACCTGGCAGGGGAATGTCAAAAGGAGACAGGAACCAACTGAAAGAGCTCCCAATGGCTAGGAACTGGAAAATCTTGAGCAACAGAATAAATGGTTTTGAATTGAATTATAGTGCTAAGCATAAAGTAAATATTAATGAGTCTGTATTGAAGTAAAAAAAGTAACTGAATACATAAATAAGTAAGTAAAGGGTGTGGGGACTAATCTCTTGCAGAAGAGTTCCAAATCATTAATGTAGATACTCTGATTGGAGGAGGTGGGACACTACCCCTTACTCCTTGAGCGTGTGCTGTGCCTAATGATATCCTTCTAAAGATAACAGCATGCAAAGGGGGCAAAGGAGTAATATAGTGAAGAACCTGGCCAAAGACTACCTCAGCCATGTAATCAAGCTTAACATCAACAGTAGTGTCATATCAATAGAATGTTATCTTGATGTGATATAGTAAGTTTGCTACTTTACCTCAGGGTCATTCCAAAAGTGAATAAACCTGTGTTATCATAAAGATCAGAAAAATCACAATTGTGGGACATCCTATAAAATATTTAACTAGTATTCCTCAAACCTATACAATTATGAAAAACAATGAAATCCTGGTGTAGAGTAACAGCCAAAAGGAGCCTAAGGATACGTGATGCTCCTGGAACAGAATGATTACAATAGGCAAATGCCAAGCAGATCTGAATAAAGCATAGATTTTAGTTAATAATAATGGATAGTAATAATGTATCAACATGTGTTCATTAACTGGGACACATGAACCATATTAACTTAAGATGCTAATAAAAGGGGAAACATGGGTCAGGCATGAGGAAACACTGCACCATCTTTTCAAGTGTTCTGGAAAGTTAAAACTATTCTAAAGTAAAAATTGTATTTAAAAAAGTAAAAATAAGAGAGCTTACTTGTCAATAATATTATTGAGCCAACTGCAAACCTTTAGAACCTGGGAACCTCAGTGTCTGGGGAACAGCAGATGTTACAATGGTGAGCAGACTTTGCCAGACAACTGGAAGATGCTATTATAATATTCTTTGATGGACTCAGTTCCCATAATTACCTACTCTCTGTAATTTATCCATTGTGGAACAGTACAAAGAACATGCAAACGTTCTGTAATATCTCTCATAGTAAACAATGTACACACTTTTACTATATAATATTCCTTCTGAAACCATATCCAACTTTTCCTGGAATTTCACCACTAACAATTTTTCTTGACAATATTACCAGTGACTTCCAAATATTCAAGGCAAAGATTACTTACTTTCTTTTATGTTATCCAAGTTCTCAACCACATTTGACACAAATTAATTCTCTCATCTTTTTGAAACACTTTTGTCTTGCTGTCATCACACCATACTTAAATCATTACCTTCCTGCCTGTCTGTGTGCTGTTGCATTTTCAGTTCTTTCCCTTATGTTCCCCTTACTGCTTAGCCTCTAGGTGTTGCAGTGCATGAGGGCTCTATCTAAGGTCCTCCACTGCTTTTATTTGCTATTTTCTTAGGAGAATGTAAACAGAATAATGGGAAACATCTCCATTTATCTAATATACATGTCAAATTCAGCACAGCCAAACATAACTCTTACTTTAATTCTGCTGGCTTATTTCTTTCTATTCTCTGAGTAATGGCAGTATCTTCTATTCTGTTGTTTGGGAAAAAAAAATTTTTTTTCAAAATAATTTCCATATCCTTCTGATTTTACTTGCAAAAAGTTACCTGTTCCTATCTAATATTTTGCATCTCTACTGCTAACACTTTAATCCAAGTTATTACTATTGTCATTTACATAGGATACTATCAGAGTCACTCAACTAGGTATCATACTTGTCACCTGTTTATCAATGTCCTGTGGTATTTAAATAAAGTTTTCTTTAAAAATTCTACCCTGCTTCATAGTATTCCATCGTGTAAATGTACCACAGTTTTTTGATCCACTCATTTACTGATGGACACTTACTGTATTTTTGGATCATAAGATGCACCTAGGTTTTAAAGGAGGAAAATAGGGAAAAGAATTTTGAAGCAAAAAATGTGGTAAAATATTTAATAACATAAATAACATAATATTTCACCAATGTAAATGTAACAGAACTCAACAGCAGCATTAACAACCATTATTTCTCCCAAATTTGTGGGGGAAAGGTGCATCTTATAGTCTGAAAAATATGGTAGATTGTTGCCAGCACTTGGCTATTGTGAATTGTGCTGCTATGAACATTGGGGTGCATAGGTTCTTTTGGATTGATGTTTCATCATGCTAAGTGAAAAAAGCCAGGCGGTGAAAGACAAATACTGTATAATCTCACCTATAAGTGCAACCTAATTAACAAAACAAATAAGCAAGCAAAATATAACCGGACACATTGAAATTAAGAACTGACAGCTACCAGAGAGGAGGTGGGAGGAGATAACAGGGAGAAAAGGGGGAAGGGTTGTCAAGTAACATGTATAAAGGACACATGGACAAAGCCAAAGAGGGGTAGGATCAAGGGTGGGATGTGGGGGATGGCTGGGGTGGGGGGGTATTCAGGGGGTGTAGACAACTGTACTTGAACAACAATTTAAATAAAAGTTCCAGTTGGAAAAAGAAAATTCTACCCTGTAAATAATGAGGAAGCTAACATCTTCCCACATGATTTATGTAACTCAGTGTGAAAAGTTCATTCTCATAGTCACTTCTATCCCTATTTTTGTATGCATAATGGACTCTAAAACTTACTTAGAATTCAAGTTTTTTTTCCTCCCACAGTTGTTTTCTTCTCTGATACATACCACTGTGATAGGGACACAGTCCCTTTTCCTTGCTTTTTCCCAAGTACACTTACACAAAGCATTCCTATAAATTTCCACCTAACTTTTGAGGTGAATAGGAGGGAAATTACAATGAAGTGCCACAAGACTAAAAGATCCTGCTGTTACTGAGAATATCTTGGACATTCTCAGTGCTCACAATCTTCTTAATGATAATTATTTTTCTCTATGCCCTGTTGTTGTGATTTTGCATAACCCTTTTTCTTCTAACCCTTCTTTTTCTGTACACCTGTGCTCCTGCTAATTTATCATGCAGTCAAGCTTATATACCATTTTGTTTTACTGTCTTTTCCCAAACTATATATGCCAGTGAAAGGAGGCAGGAGAAAAACAGACCTTTTTATATCTTTCACATTCAAAATGATCTATCAAGGAATAGAAATCTGTGATACACAAATACATATTCATAGCATTCTGTTTCAATGGTTAGCTTTTTACTATGAAATAAACTCCAGATTTCTTAAAATAGGCAATGTGATCCTAATATTGTGTTCTCAATCTTACCTTCTCTTAAATCCTCTTGTACACTTCATGCTATGGCCAAATCAGTAAATTCCTCCTTCCTTAATCAGACTGCAATCTTTCATGCTTCTGTACCTTTCTTCATGCTTGTCATTTTTGCCTGGAATAGCCTTTCATAGTTTATCTCACTGAAGAATTCATGTTTTATGCACCATTCTCCCATTAGCTCTCATATTATCCCCCTTGGCCTACAGGTAGAACAGGGTGCTTTCTTCTATGTTCCATAAACAAAGTGGGTTACAATCACTGATTTAAGAATCTTTTCTTCTGTATACCCCTTGAGGACACATTTTTACTGTGCCATAGCAATCCTAACATTCAATGAGCATTTATTTTGGCTCAGTAATTATTTTTAATGCACAATTATACTAAGTGTTTATTCTGTGGACTCATAGATGATCTTTAGTAATCTGACCTTGTAGATCTGTACCCTTGACAGAAACATCCCACAATTCACATGGAATTCAGGGATTGATCTAGGTTCATTTCATTTCTGTTCCTTACCAACTGTTTATCTTTAGGCTAGTTATCCATCCTCTGTAATCCTCATTTCTTTCTCTGTTAAATGAGCATAATAATATCATTATGGGTGGCTTTAAAAAAAACAATTAGATGATGATAAAATACATATTTAGCATTATTAGCAAATAGTAAATAGCAAATTAGTGTTCATCCTTCTTTTACTGACTTACTTATAGATCTGATGAAAGATGACCCTTAGAAATGAAGAGCAAGCTGCATTAATGAAGAAGCCTCTAACACATAGCAGAGTTCCAGGAAACATATCAAGCACCCCAATCCCAATCTCTGTCTTCTAACTCTGTCCTTCCCCCAAATTAATAGACTCCAAAAGCATATAAACTCATGTTTCCTCTTTGAACTCCACAATTTTTTCAGATTAAATAATCAGAATTATTACTCTTTCCTTTATATTTGACTTCTGAGCATGTACTTGTAAGCAAGGTTCAAAGTAGATGTTCTGTCTCAGGGTTGAAATGGCACATGAGTGGATTATGGAAACACCACATATCACTTTTGCTTTTTGCTTTGACACAGGATAGTAAGAAGCTAGGAGAATTCCTTGGCACAGAACCAACTGCAATGACTAAAGGCCTCTGAACCACCAGTGGAGACAATGACCCTGAAAGGATACATCTGGAGAACTAATGAATATTCTACTGACATCCTTGCCTGAGTCCTCCCTTAAGATACCCACCAGCAAGACAGAGAGAAAAACCTCCAGACAAAGGACCGGGTATGTGGGTGTTCTCCCACTGGGGAGCAGCCTGAGCCATTGCCTTTCCCTTCTTCCCCGGCTTCTTTCTTCACGGGCACATGTCTCCTAAACTCTCAGGCAATGGGCAGCTGGCAGCTTGTTCCAGGCTGATCTCCTGAATCTGTCTGCCAAGTCCCCTTTTCTCTGACTTCCCAGTGAGCTAAGGCAGCTCAGCCTAGGCTCACCTGTTCCTTCTATGCTAAACCCTTCCTCGTTATACTGTTCCCAGTTTTGTCCTCTTAGTCACCTGGACTCACGTT
Organism: Anoura caudifer; assembly: GCA_004027475.1. Lineage (NCBI taxonomy): Eukaryota > Metazoa > Chordata > Mammalia > Chiroptera > Phyllostomidae > Anoura > Anoura caudifer. The sequence continues at coordinate 70,982 of PVKU01006912.1, forward strand.
GTGAAATCTTTCTTACACAAAGTCAAGAACCCACACACTATAGCTGGTCCTAGGCAGACCCACTCAGGGCAAGACCCCAAGTCCAGTAATAGTTTATTGATGAAAGTAATATTGCAAATCCAAAAACTTTGAACATACATGTGGATTGCTAAGGTGAGATATTTTTATGAGTTCTCTAAAATATTGTGACGCTAGTTACAGATTATGTCTTAAAAATTGTATATTTTGTGCATTTTTGTCATTACTTTTGGGGCTGTAAACAGCTATTTTTAAATTTATTTTTCAATTTATTTTTTTATACTCACCCAAGGATAAGTTTATTGAGGGTGAAACATTAATAGATTGCCTTCTGCACATGGCCCAATGAGAGATCAAATCCACAAGCTAGGTATGTGCCCTGAGTAGGAATCAAATCCACCACTCTTTGACGTACAGAACAGTGCTTCAACCAATTGGGGCAACCCAGCCAGGGATATTTTTTTAAATATGTTATTTTTTACAAAAAATATTTATTCCTATAATGAAAAACAATAGGTTTGAAATTCAATAGTCTCATGTCTGTTAAAGATTACCTTTGTTCTCAGATTTCCTGATATGATGCTAGTTTTTAGCAGTCACACATGTATTCCATCTTTTTCATCTTCTGAATGAAATCTGTTAAATTATTTCAAGTTGTTCAGTAATTAAAAATAATTTGTTTACCAATTTGGACACGGCTGATTTAGCCCAGAGTCTCCTTGAAATCAAAGAACGTAAACCACCAACCAGTTTGTTAGCCAAAAGAATAAAAAGAAAAGTAAGATTAAACTGCTAAAATATTCAGAAATTCTAGTTGAGCTTCTGGAATCTAAGAGATTTGTGCAAGTAAGACAATACCAGAGTCTTTTAAAGATTACAATAGGTATTTGAGATATAAATATTTACATGAAACATTAAAATTCTATGATATAGTATGAGAGAACATCTTCCAAAGAAACATGTGGCCTTTCACCGTTCCTATAAGAGAACCTCTAAATGCTTAAAAATATTCTGCCTCAAAAGAGTCATTAACAGGGGTCTTGAGCCACATCAGATAATTTATTTGAACAATGTTATTTATGATAAGGGTCTTCAGGCAAGTGATATCAGCCTGATATCTGTAGGGACTGGAGACTGAGTAACTAAGGTCAGCCATGGAGGCGTTCAGCTACGCTTATATGCCTAAGCCCAAATGAAACCCTGGAAACCAAGGCTTGAGTGAGCTTCCCTGATTGGGAATACTCCGTAAATATCTACACACACATGTAGCTGTCTACATGACTCTACTGGGAGAGGACAACTGTAAACTTATACCTGTTATTTTCTGGATTCCGCCCTCTGCAAATCTTCCCTTTGCTGGTTTTTAATCCATATTCTAGTACTGTAATACTCTGTAGTCACAGGTATACTAGATTTTCTGAGTTCTGTGAGTCCTTCTAGAGAATTATTGAAGTTAAAGGCCATCTTGGGGAGCTCTCGAACTACATTTTTGTTTTTTTAGGTTTATTTTAAAATTATATTTATTTTTTATTATTGTTCAAGTATAGTTGTCTCCATTTTCCCACTTCCACTTTCCCCTATCCCACCTACCCTGAATGCTCCCCCCTTTGGCTTTGTCCATGGTTCCTTTATATAGGTTCCCTGACAATACTTCCCTTTCTTTCCCCCAGTACTCCTTCCCTCCCTCCTCTTGTTACTGTTTTTTTTATTATATTTTATTGATCATCCTCTTATAGTAGTCCTAATTTTTCCCCTTCTGTCTCCCTCCATCCAGCATCCCCCACTCCCTCAGGCAATCCCCACATCATTGTTCACATCTTTTGCTAATGCATTTTCTATACTATATTTCACATCCCCATGGCTGTTCTGTAGCTACCTATTTGTACTTCTTAATTCCCTCACCTCTTCACCCATTCACCCACACCCCGTTCCCATCTGGCAACCACCAAAATGCTCTTAGTATCTATGATCCTGTCTCTGATTTTGAACATGCACTCCATTTTCCTTTTATATAAACTCTGTTTTCATAATCTGCATAGAACTTTTTACTTTTTAAAGCACAGATATTTTCTGAAGATTTATTGCTTTATACACAGCACCTTAGAGAAGTACCTGACACAAAGAAGGCATTCAAGAATTATTTATCAACAGACACAAGTAATGACATTTATTGACCTTGATCCTATTGTTTCTTTACTATGTTAAGAAAATAAAGAATTTTTGGATGATGTCTCTTACTAACCATCTTTATCATCCTTATAATAACCCCATGTCAGCTACCATCCCATTTTTCTCCTTCACTTTACAGCAAAATTTTTCAGAAGAATTGTCTGGTCTTGTAGTCTCAATTTCTTTCCTTGCATATTCCCTTAAATCCAATCAAGTCATTTTTATTGTTGCTGTGGGTGTGTCTCTCCCAAGATCCTGGCTACCAATGATCTTTTTTTTCATCACTACATCAAATAGCGAATGGCATAGTATTTGACCTATCACTGGGGTTTTGCAGTTAATCATACTCTAATTCTTGAAAGTCTTTCTTTCTGCTTTGCTTTTAAGAAACTACAGTGCAGTCATTGTGGAAAACAGTAAAATTTTTGATTCCTCAAATATTTAAAAATGGAACTGTTGCCCTGGCTGGTGTAGCTCAGTGGATTGAGCACAGGCCTGTGAACCAAAGGATCGAGGTTTGATTCCCAGTCAGGGCACATGCCTGGATTGCAGGCCAGTTCCCAGCAGGGGACCCATGGGAGGCAACCACACATTGATATTTCTCTCCCTCTCTCCTTCCCTTCCCCTCTAAAGATAAAATAAATAAAATCTTTTGAAAAATGGAACTGTTTTTTGACCCAGTGATTCCACTGCTGGAAATATACCCTAAGAATTCCAAATCACCAATTCAAAAGAACCTATGCACCCCAATGTTCATAGCAGCACTATTTACAATAGCCAAGTGCTGGAAAAAGCCTAAGTGCCCATCAGTAAATGAGTGGATTGAAAAACTGTGGTATATTTACATAATGTAATACTATGCAGCAGAAAGAAAGAAGCAGCTCCTACCCTTTACAAAAGCATGGCTGGAACTGGTAAATTTATGCTCAGCGAAATATGACAGTTGGTGAAAGACAAATGCCATATAATCTCACTTGTAAGAGGAATCTAATCAACAAAAGAAACTAACAAACAAAATAGAACCACAGACATTGAAATGGAACAGACTGATATCCATTAGAGATAGATATGTGGAGAGGGATAATGGTGGAAAGAAGGGGAAGGGACTAGTTAAAGAGCATGTATGAATGGCCCCTGTATATGAAAAACAGTGTGGGAGTTAACTGTGGTAGCAGGAGGTGGGATGAGCAGAGAAGAGCAAAGAGGGAAAAATTGGGACAACTGTTACAGAGTAACAATAAAAAATGATTAAAAAAAAAAAGAAACTACAGATCTCGGTTTTTCTACTACATTTTTAGCTGAAACTTCTAATAATATTTTGATGGTTCTCCCCCTACTCCTCATTCCCTAAATGGAAGATATGAAGGTTAGTTTTTGGAACTTTAGTGTTTTTTTCTCTATTTACACTTACATTTATGGAAATATCATTCTCAAAAACCTTACGTGCCATATGTATGCTGATTATTAAAAATTTTGTATCTCCATCTCAGATCTCTATTCTAAAGCCTGGACATATATATTAAATCACTTAATGACCTCATGGGTATTTAATAGGAAAGACAAATTTATAATCCAACTTTAAATATTCAAATATTCAATGTTCAAAAGTCTTGGTGGTTCCCCCACATTTGCTCTTTCAAAAGTCTTCTCTATTTCAATAAATAGTAAATACAAAGTTGCAGTTTGTCAGGTCAAAAACAGTGCCCCACCCCTTAATTTTTCTCTTTATTCTTACCCCTTATCCAAGTCATCAGGAAGTCCTGTGTTTCTGCCTTCAAACACTTAGAATCTTATCACTTCTTACTATCTCTATGGCACCACTGTAAGCCTAGTGACCACCAATATCATCTCTCACCTAGATCGTTATCACTATTACCTTTAATTGTTCTCCCTCCTTCTTCCATTACTCCTGTATACTCTACTCTTAACATAGCAACCGATGATACTGCTGTGATGTAAGTTCAATTCCTCTCCTCAGAACCCTGCAAAGGTCTTATGCCTCACTCAAAATTAAAGGCAAAGAATTTCCAATGGTCTACAAGACCCCCTGTAATCTATTCTCTACCACCACTCATTACCATATTATCTCACTATTTTATGTCTCTCTTTCCCACATTCCAGTCACTCAGCCCTCATTGGTGGAGCACTTATTCCTCAGGAACTTTGCATTCACTGTTCCCTCTGCTTATAATGCTGCTCAAGTTATTTGTCTGTCTTATTCCCTCACCCTTGTTAATTCTTTTGTCAGATAACATCTTCATAAAGCTTAAACCCCCTCACTTCAATATTCTCCATCCTTCTGTTTTACTTTTCTCCTTATCACTTATCACTATCTAATATATGGTGACTGGATATTTACTCACAATTTTTATTGTATCTTTTTCCACTACAGTATGAGATCTATAATGGCAGGATCTATATTTTTAATATCTAGATATAGCCAGGCATATAGAGGTCATTCAACAAATTATTGAGGAGCAATCTTTGAAAAAAAAAACAACTAAGAGACAACTTTTTACCAGTGAAAGAGGTAAGAAGAGGTACAGTAGAAGGCACCCTAAAATGTGAAGTAAGCATGTCTTTATAGTTCCCAAACTCTGCTATATTCTAGCAGAAAAAAATATTCAAGTTTTTAATCTGTCAAATTATATTTCTTTACTTGAAGTATGGATACAGTAAAATAGTTTCTAAAAATTTTCATGAGGATTAAATAAGATAATGTAAAATTGTGCCTAATGTTTTAGTAGATTTTTAATAATTCTAGTTCTCATTATCCTTAAATAGGGTATATATCTGTGTAATGAAATAGTTTATAAAATGGAATCAATTCATGTGATGGTGGTTTGCACCTCAAGGTATCATTAGCTTGAACTAAATTAACAAGTCTATAAAAATCATAGAAACTTGAAGGGAATCTTAGATAGCATTTAATCTAAACACCTCATTTGAGAGACAGAGCAAGTGAAAGCCAGGGAAGTTAAATGATTTGTGGTGGTTTGGGAAGTACACTCAAGTCTCCTGAATTCTATAGTGCTCTTTATAATCATAATAACAATGAAGGATAGAGATACTCATTTTCTCATAAATGTTATTATAAAAAACTGAACCTGCTCCATCAGTCTTTTAGGTGTGGGACTGCATCATTAAAGTTACCAAGGCTTTCAGGTGGCTAAAGAGAAACTTTCGAAAACCTGAGAGTAGGAGATAGTCTAGTAAACAGACATTTTTCCTTTTTTTTTTTTAATTTGAACAGACTGCTGTGGCAGAAAAGGAAGAAGTCACCCAGCCTCCAGGCTTTGGTACCCCCAAGAAGAAACCCTAGCTGAGAATTAATTAATGAGTATCATCCTCCAATTTTGCAGCTGTGCAATAATCATAAGCCTGAGAATGTGCTGAGCTAGGAAGCTGACAGCAAAGTGTTTCCACTTCCTGAGAACTGCATTAGTCTTATAATAACTGCAGTTGTCTAAGTATCATTTCAGTTAGAAGATGGTACCTTTGCGGAATCAAGTTGGTGGAGGCAGAGAAAGCCCCACAGTCTTGTGATCATCATTGCCCTGTAATTGTGCAGGCAGGTTAACTGGTCAGACTGCTCCTTTGGTTTTGGCTACTTTAAAGATGGAAAGGAATAAAAGATCACTATAGCTCTATTGTCAATTGCCTTGGAAAAGATACAGTCAATTTTCTCTTTGTACTTAGCAGAAACACTAGCAGTGTCACCTCAGGGGTGCGGAAGCCTTACTGTGTAGTATAATCACTGTGGCCTGAGGGCTTGTGAAATGCAGGTTCTTAAGAAAATGAAAGTATTCCAAAAAGTTCACTTATCCGCTTTTAGTGAAAAGCTATTCATTTTCTGTGATGGTAATATCTAGGGATTACTTACATATTCATAACAAGGCTTTTAAGTTCTCAAACTCTTCATCCACATAACATAAAAGTTTAGAAACATGCAAAATATCCTTACCAAAATGTACATTCTGGAAATCCTCTCCATTTTTTCCCCTCACTGTCAAATAAAAAAATAATACTATACTGGAAAATTATGTAACAATTGTACACAGCTAGAGTGAATTACTAATTTTCCAATGTGAATTCTTAGAAGTTGCTGCCAAAAGCTGTTGTGGAAAGAGGATTCTATCGCTCTATAACTTGGCATCATGTGAGCTGGCCCTGTGCTTTCAATTAACTAAGAGAAAGCACAGACATCTAAGTAGGGACTATCAGAGTGGAAGAATATCTACATATTTTTGCATTGCCTGCTTAGCTCCAATCAGATTTATCTCTATTTTATCCCATGGGATAATTTGATTAACCCTTCTTGTGAAGAGATGAAAAGAAAGAAGAAAATAATATTTACCAATGATTGTGTAACCTTAGCTCTAGTAATGAAGTTTTCAAGTGTTTATATGATGTCATTGTTTTTAGTAGTACCTAATCCCAGTGAGAGGCATCTCTTCAGGTCAACTCCTTTAGTCAATGGTAGAGATCTATAAGTAATCAATGTAAATGAGGACAGTGGATAAGGATCTCATCAGGCTAGACACTTGTTTTAAAAACTGCATTGCCATTGTAGCTGACCAGCCCCTGTAATTCTCTCAATTGTCATTTGTTACTTCCTGTGATTAATTTAAGTGATATATTGAGTCCTCAGAGATTTAACTGCTCCAAGTTTAAATTAGAATTTCTTGTAATATGCCACTTAACACTTTCACAAAACTTCATGAGGAATTGCCAGGCAGAAGACAGGTTCGGACCAAAAAGAGGTGGCTGAGTGAAATAAAACAAATAATGATTTGCAATTTTTCACACAACCATTTACGGATTGCTTTCTATGCATTTCAATGCACAATAAAAACGTTCTCTTGTTTCTCTGCTCAAGAAAATTCCAACTCAGTAACCTGTCAAGCTATCCAAGGAAAGAGCAGGTTCTAAATCCTAATCTGTTCCATAGTAACCATTTGATCTTTGGCAAGTAATTCTTAACTTTTATTAAGCCTCCATTTCATAGCCTCTAAAATAGCATAATGACATTTATTTTGCAGAGAAATTTACTGAAAATGAGGGATGTGGGAGGGACTTTTCTTCATCTGTGACTCCTTCTCAATAATAACTCAACATACTAGGTTGTCTCCATCTCTTTCCACAACTAGTAGAGCTCCTTAAACAAAAGGAACAGTAATACCAAGTAATGACTCCTTTTAAACACAGTTCGGGTTTTTTTAAAGGGTTAATTGCCAGTCCATACAGTGCTTGCTGTAGGAGTTTTATTTAATGATATTCTATATTTTTTATTTAGTTTTTAAAGAGAAACCATGCCAATTTGCCTCGCATATTTCTCCAAAGCACCTCAGCTGGAAGATGCATACTAATTACAGTGGGTTAAGGGAGACTTGAAGAGAGAAGAGTTTAGGTTGAAAAAACTTGGCTATGGCTTAGAATGACTGATTTCTCCCACATGCTGCTTTCTAGATAAAAGAATCAGAATAGAAGGCATTTGCAATGCTTTCTTTTAAACTTGATGATTCATAACACATATGTTTATGTGTTTTTGAGAATTTAATGTCTCTGAATAATTTTACCCTTTGTTTGTAGTTATCATTACAAATATACTATAAGCAAAAAATTATAGAGTGGTATTACATGTCTCAATGGGTAGATATCTGAAGAGAATTAAAGAGAAAGCTCCACAAGTAACACAAATAGGTTCTTTTGAAACATGGGAATGGTGTGCTTCAGTGAGGAGAAGGAGGAAAGGGACTAAAGAGTATCTGTATCCAAAGGCACAGGTAACACTAAAAATAAGGAAAACGGGCAGAGCTTAAAGTTACTTAGAAAAGGGAACACAAACCAATTTCTAAATCAAGGGGAGGGCCATGGATATAAATACAGAGAAAATAGCTTGAGAAAGTGAACAGTAGTATTTTCCAGGCAATTTTTTCAGACATGTATATTGCCCTAAGAATTTCATAGGCTTTCAGCAGAGTCTATAAAGGACCAGGACCAGGTCGGAAGAAGATTACAGCTTGAGGCAGTATTCTCCATGATGCTCTGGATAAGCTCTCTTAATGATTCCTTGTTGAGGAGGAAGGGCCAATTTTATAACTTTCACATTTCACTGTTATATGAAAGTAATCCATGCGTTTGTCACCTGAATGTCAGGAAGTCTTCTGATGATATGTTGTCCTTCTGGTCTTTAAATACAAGCTTCCTTGAGTTCCTACTTCACTTAAGGAAAGTCCAGCCACCTCCTGAGTATCTTGCATGGGTTTAGTAAACATACCTCGAATCCAAATTCTTGTTTCCATTGAGTTCTCAATTTTACATTCTATGGTGGTTCTCTTACCCCAAAATATAGAAAATATCCCCTATCTTTAGCCTCCACAGCCACTGATTATACTAAACTGAACAAAACTGTTTCACTAAATATTAAAAATTACCAAGATGAATTTTAGAACAGCATAGAACAGCATATAACAGGTCATAACTTAAAATCAAATTATCAAGCAACTCAATCCTTTGGTCCCTTGGCCATACCACTATAGCCCCTTATCCAACCCTTCACAGATAAACTTTTCACAGCTACCTTCCCACAGCCCACCTGATACCCCATTTATTTGATCTTCCATTTCTCTCTTTGTTTTTCTAATTCTCCAAATGTTTGATATTTGTTACTCACAACAATTTATTGATGTCTGATGCTAGTAGCCCCTTCCACACTTTGTAGGAGAAAGGATAGGACAGCAACCTATCTAGGTGTTTTCTCCAAACACACACCCTGGGCTCTATACAGACATTACTGACATGTAACATTTTTAAGTTTAAGGTATACACATGATGATTTGATACATGCATATGTTGTAAAATAGTTACCACAAAAGTTTAATTAACACATCCATCACCTCATATAACTACTATTTTTTGTAGTGAAAATATTTAAAATCTACTCTGTTAGCAACATTCAATATAAACAGTACTATTAACTATAGGAACCATGCTATATATTAGATCTCCAGAACTTGTTCATTTTGTCACTGGAAATTTCTGCCCTTTGACCAATATCTCCCTATTTTCCCTCTTCCCTGGCCCATAAAGACCATATTTTTACTTTGTTTCTATGAATTAAGTTTTCTTTTAAATTTTTAGCTTCCACCAATAAGTGAAATCATACAGAATTTGTATTTCTTTGTTTGACTTATTTTATTTAGCATATATCTGTAAGATATATCCATGTTGTGCAAATGGCAGAATTGCCTTCTCTTTATGCCTAAATAATATTCTATTGTGTGGGTATATTCATATTTTTTATCCATTCCTATTTTGATGAAAACTTAGGTTGTTTACATTTCTTGGCTATTGTGAGTAATGCTTCAATGAACATAGGAGTGCACATATCTTTTTGAGACAGTGATTTCACTTTCTTTCCCACATATACCCATAAATAGGATTGCTGGATCACATGATAGTTCTATTTTTAATGTTTTAGGAACTGCCATACTGTATTCCAAGTGGTTGTACTAATTTACATTCCAACCAAAGGAGCACAAACTTTTCCTTAAATACCCATCTTCACCATCACTCGTGTTTTGCCTATTTGATAACAGCCCTTTCAATAGGTGTGAGGGGATATCTCACTGTGGTTTTGATTTGTATTTATATGATGATTAGTGATGTTCAGTAATTTTGAGAATAGGATACAAATGAGGGACCTTCCTATTTGGCCATCTTACTGATATCAATACCCATGGAGGTGTTTTCTGAATGAACAATTATTTACCCTGGTAATACTGCTCCTTCCCTAGAATGCAGCTCAGTAATAATTGTATTTTTAATACTTACTTTGTTCTGATCTAAAATTATGTATGGGAAGTAAAAATAGTTTTCATCACAGATTTTGGAATACTGATTTGATTGTTCTTCAAGTGAAAAGTTGTAAGACACAGGTAATTTGACTGGGTGAAATTTTACTAATTACCAGTCAATCATCTGATATTCAGAATGAGAAAAATTCATCAACATCTTAGGGCTATACATAGAACATATTACAAAGTTTGCCGAATCTCTCATTGATTATTGACATTGGGAGAATTTTTTGGTGCCCTTCAGGGTGTACTCTTTTATTTTTTTATTGTTGTTCAATTATAGTTGTCCCCATTTCCCCCCCTTTACTCTCCTGTGCCCTACCCACACCCTCTTCCTACATTCAATCCTCCCTGCCCTGTTGTCTTTGACCATGTGGCCTTTATACATGCTTGTTGATGACCCTTCCCCTCCTTTCTCCTATTAGCCCCTTCCCCCACTCTGGTTACTGTCAGGTATTTTTTTTTTTTTCAGTTTGATCTTCATTTCCATGTCTCAGGTTCTGTTTTGCTCACTTGTTTGACTCCACACTTAGAAGACAAACAATCCAATTAGAAAATGGGCAAAGGACCTGAACAGGCACTTCTCCAAGGAGGACATACAGAGGGCTCATAGGCATATTAAAGGATACTCAGCATCACTAGCCATTAGAAAGATGCAAGTTAAAACCACAATGAGATGCCACTTCACACCAGTCAGAATGGCCATCATAAACAAACCAACAAATGAGTGCTGGCAAGGTTGTTGAGAAAAGGGAACCCTAGTGCACTGTTAGTGGGAATGTAGACTGGTGCAGACACTGTGGAAAACAGTATGGAATTTCCTCAGTAAACTAAAAATGGAACTGCCTTTTGACCCGGCAATTCCATTGCTGAGATTATATCTTAAGAACCCTGAAGCACCAATTCAAAAGAACCTATGCACCCCAATGTTCATAGCAGCACAATTTACAATAGCCAAGTGCTGGAAGCAACCTAAGTGCCCATTAGTAAATGAGTGGATCAAAAGTCTATGGTACATTTACACAATGGAATTCTATACAGCAGAGAGAAAGAAGGAGTTCCTACCCTTTGAGACAGCATGGATGGAACTGGAGAGCATTATGCTAAGTGAAATAAGCTAGTCAGTGAAAGGCAAATATCATTTGATCTCAAACTATAAGTAGAACCTATGAACAAAACAAATGAACAAAATGGAGCCAGAGGGTGGATTTTGTATGCAAAAATTAGTAAATCTGTAGCTACTTATGAAATTAATATGTTTTATATTCAAATTTAAAAACCTTTTAATTAACAAACTTTTAGTTTTCACCTACAATTGTTACAATTCAATTTAATGAATCTGCCAAATTTTTAAAATTTCTTTAAATCAGCCTTTATAACAATTAAATTATCTTAAAATTTTAAATTGCCTTTATAAATTTAAAATAGTTAATTTTTTTAGTACTTTAATTGCTTAATAAAGCCTTTCATGGTGATATTATTCTGCAGGAAACTTTTAGAAAAAAACTTCCGACCTATAAGTAATTATATTTGTTACCTAGACATCTCTTTATGGCTTATGTAGTTTCTAGAGCTGAAAATTATGATAAACTTGTCACAGGGGAGGTAAACATTCTAGGCACTTTCTAATTTTAAAAAAGTGCTGGAGCTTGGCAATAGGTACAATCATGTAAATATTTCATTATCTATTTATGTCTTCACTTAACATTTTTGGTTTTACCTAACAAGAGTCTCCAATGTGTTTGATTATACTAGATTTGTGTTTCTCTGTGTAAAATATCAGGAAGGCAGGGTCATGATTCACCTTACTATAGTGGTTCTCAAACTGTAGCATACACCAGAATGCTGGGCCCCACTTTCTGAGTGTCTAAGTTCGTGAGTCTGAGATGGAGCCCAAGAAATTATATTTCTAACAACTTCCCTAGTCTTGGTGTGACTGGTGCAGAGGCCACACATTGAGAATCATTATCTTAATACAATGATGTATAAAATGTCATTTATTAGATTTTGAGAACATTCTTAAAATATCTCTAGGAGTCATTGAGAAGAAAATTAATTCAAGAACTATTCAGTATAATTTTTATCTTCCTAATTCTCAATTTATTTGTCCTTTCCCTTTTGATATTTCAGGGGAGTTTGATGGCCTCATATCAAACAATCAGATTTCCAAAGGAAATAGAAGACACATCCAAAATAAGATAATTAAGGAAGGTTTATTAAGGAAATAGTTACAAAGGTCTGAAATTAGTACTACAACCTGGATCTAAGTGGTAGTTAAGCTATTAACTTCCTTAGGCATAAAGGAATAAAGGGACATAGGAGACATTGGAACCTGCAGACACAGAGTTACTTAGATCAGTAACCTTCAATTAAGGAATGCAAGCAACTAAAGGTGGCTTTACAGGCAGACATCCAGTCCCTCTTGACCTTCCATAGAAATTCCCAATGGTCAAATCCAAAAGAATCCATTGGTATTGGAACCCATGGATATGGATCATATTCTCTACCTCCCAGAACAGAGATTAATATATTGGGTTGGCCAAAAAGTTCATTTAGTTTTTTTCTGTATGATGGCTCTTGTAGCACTTAGTTATCTTTAACTTCATTTGAAACAATTTTGTTAGATTGTATTGTGACAGCTGTCATATTAGCATCCATTTAAAAAAAAACTTATGAAAATTGGTGGAAGGACCTGCAAGATGACAGAGTAAGTAGCTACACTAAATTACTCCCAGGACCAAACTGGAACTACAACTGAACTATAGAAAAAAATCATCCTGAATAACTAACTGGACACTAGCTGGACCAAAGCCTTATAAGCACAGACAGATGGAAGAAGCCATATAACCACAACAAGACTGGAAGGGTGTGTGGAGAAGGTGGAAGAGGACTGGCTGATCACCCATGGGCAGTGGCTGAAGTTCTGGAGGGCTATTTCAGTGGTTGGGAAGGTCCCTCTGAGAACTATGGGGTCTAAACCCCCAACCAGGCTCCCTAGCCTACAGCACAAGAACCAGGAAAAGAACCCAGATAACATACCACTATATAAAGCAGCAAGGTTTCCGTCTGCCAAGGAGAGATGGCTGGAGACACAGAGAGACTCTTAAAGGGCCAATGCACAAAATTTTGTTTGCAGACACTTACCCTGGGCTCCAGCAGTGGGAAGGCAGAGTGCATATAATCTGGGGCTGGTGGCTCTGGGCAGAGAACTGAAGTAAAACCACCAGAATCCCTTTGCTTAGTCATTCCACATACTAGAGAAGCCATCTTCTTCAAGCAGAGCACTCCTCTCCAAAAGGTATCAGCCTGAGGAGCAGCAATAGACCCACCTGCAGCAATTACTCTGCCCCACCCTGTGGCACTTAAGCCCTGCTGCTAAGAAATGCAGCTGAAGACATTCACTTGTTAAGCCCAACAGAAAGTCTGCAGGTAGATTTAGATCTCTAAGAAATCTGAGACTTGAACCTCCCTGCAGACTGATGCTGGTAAAAGCCAGCCTAGGTGTGCAGCTTGGTTCTTTCTTCACACAAACAGGCCCAGCAGAGGGAGCCACAAGGTGTAGATCACTGGTAACTCCAAACAGCTTGCCCAGGACCACTCACAGGCAGAGTTTGCTACACCAAAGTCTTTACATATCTACCTAATACGTAGAAATAAACACCAAAGGGAAGCCAAAATGGGAAGACCTTCCCCCCAAAAAAGGCCCTAAATGAAAGAACAAGAGGATTCTCCAGAAGAACTAGATGAAATGGATGCAAGTCATTTATCAGATGGAGTTTAGAGTAATGATTATAAGGACACTCAAGAGCATGAAAAAAGTAATAGAAACTATAAAAAAGGACCAGTCAGAAATAAAGAATGCAACATCTGAAATAAATACTACACTGGAAGGAATAGACAGTAGGTCTTGCAGAGGATCAAATTGGTGATTTGGAAGATAAGGTAGGAAAAAACACCCAAGCAGAGTAGTAAAAAGAAAAAAAAATTAAAATCAAGAGGAGAGCTTAAGAACCCTTTGGGACAACATGAGTCATAACAACATCCACATCATGGGAATATCAGAAGGACAAGAGAGTCAACAAGATATTGAGAACCTATTTGAGGAAATAACAACCAAAACCTTCCCTAATCTGGTGAAGGGAGAAGAAACACAAGTCCAGGAAGCTGAGAAAGTCACAAACAAGTTGGACCCAAAGAGACCTACACCAAGACACATCATAATTAAAATGGCAAGGCTTAAAGACAAGGAGAGATTCCTAAAAGCCACAAGAGAAAAGCAGGTAGTTACATACAAGGGAGCTCCAATTAGGCTGTCATCTGATTTCTCAACCGAAACATTTCAGGCCAGAAGGGAGTGGTGTGAAATATTTCAAGGTGATGAAAAGCAAGGACCTACAACCAAGGTTGCTTTACCCAGCAAGGCTATCATTCATAAGGAGCTTCCCAAATAATAAAAAGCTAAAGGAGTTTATTAACACCAAACCAGTACTGCAATTAATGTTAAAGGGCTTGCAAGAAGAAGAAGAAGAAGAAGAAGAAGAAGAAGAAGAAGAAGAAGAAGAAGAAGAAGAAACAAAATAGTGTAACAAGAAAATGGTACTAAACACATATCTATCAATAGTCACCTAAAATATAAATGGCTTAAATGCTCCAACCAAAAGACATAGGGTAGCTGAATGAATAAGAAAACAAGACCCATATATATGCTGCCTCCAAGAGACCCACCTCAGGAAAAAAGACATACACAGACTCAAAGTGAAGGACTGGAAACAAATTTTCCACACAAACAGACAAATTCATAGCATTATAGGCCTATCTCAAAAAAAAAAAAAAGAGAAACATCTTAAATAAACATTCTAACTTTATACTTAAAAGAACTTGAAAAAGAACAACAAAGCACAAATTTAGTAGAAGGAAGAGAGTAATAAAGATCAGAGCAAAAATAAACACAATAGAGTAAAAAGAAAGATACAAAGATAAATCAGTCCAACAGCTGGCTCTTTGGAAAGATAAACAAGATTGACAAATCTTTAATCAAACTCATAAATAAAAAAGAGAAAAGACCCAAACAAATAAAATAAAAAATGAAAGAGGAGAAATAACAACTGCCACCCAAAAAAAAAAAAAAGGTTTGTAAGAAAATATTATGAACTATATGCCAACAAACTTTATATACCATGATCAAGTGAGATTTATTTTGAAAAAGCAAGTTTGGTACAACATTCACAGATCAATAAATGTGATTCACCACATAAACAAAATGAAGGATAAAAACTACATGATCATAACAATTGATGCAGAATAGGCATTTGATAAAATCCAGCATCGATTTATGATAAAAACTCTCAGCAAAGTGGAATAGAGGGAACATACATAGACATAATAAAGGGCATATATGACAAACCCACTGCCAGCATCATACTTAGAGGGCAAAAACTACAAGCATTGCCCTTATGATTGGAAACAAGACAGGAATGTCAGCTTTTACCTCCCTTAATCATCACAGGGCTGGAAATCCTAGCCACAGCAATTAGACAAGAAGAAGAAATAAAAGGCATCCAAATTGGAAAGTAGTAAAACTGCCTTTATTTGAAGATGGCATGATACTGTACATAGATAACTCCAAATTCTACCAAGAAATTACTAGAACTGATAAATAAATTCAACAAAGTAGCAAGATACAAAATTAATATCCAGAAAGACTTGCATTTCATATGCCAATAATGAACTAACAGGAAGGGCAATTAAGAAAACAATCCCATTCATAATTGCTTAAAAAAGAATAAAATACCTAGGAATAAATCCAACCATGGGTGTAGAAGACCAGTACTCAGAAAATTACAAGACAATGAAGAAAGAAATAGAAGAAGATACAAATAAGTGGAAGTCATATTGTGTTCATTGATAGGAAGAATTAACATCATTAAAATGTCCATACTACCAAAAGCAATCTGGACAATTTCTAACAAGATTCCAATGACATACTTCACAGAATTAGGACAAATATTTCAAAAATTTATGTGGAAACACACAAGGCCCTCCATAGCAACAATGATCCTGAGAAAGAAGAACAAAGTTGGAAGAATAATGCTACCTGATATCAAACTGTACTATAAGGCATAGTACATATGCCTTTGATTGTACATAGTACAATCAAAACAGCATGGTACTGGCATAAAAACTGCACATAGATCAGTGGAACAGAATAGAGATCTCAGAAATAAACCCACAATATATAGTCAATTAATATTCACAAACAAGCACATACAATAGGCTAAAGATAGTTTATTCAATAAATGGTGTTGAGAAAATTGGACAAATACATGCAGAAAAATAAAATTAGGCCACCTTCTTACACTATACACAAGAACAAATTCAAAATGGATCAAAGACTTAAATAAGACCTGAAACCATAAAAATCCTAGAAGAAAACATAGCCAGCAAAATGTTGGACAGTTGCTTGTAGAAATTTTTTGTTGGGTATATCTCCCTAGACAAGGGTAACAAAAGAAAAAATAAACATAATGAACTATACCAAACTAAATACTTTCTGCATAGCAAAGGAAAACAGCAAAATAAAAAGACAACCCACAGAATGTGAGAGCATATTCACCAGTACATCTCATAACGGGTTAATATCCAAAAATTTACAGAGAACTTACAAAACTCAACAGCAAAAAAACAAACAACCCAATTAAAAAATGGACAAAGGACCTGAACACACACTTCTCCAAACAGGACATACAGATGACCAATACACATATGAAAGATCTCAACATTACTAATTGGAGAAGTGCAAATTAAAACCACAATGAGATACCATCTCACACCTGTCAGAATGGCTCTCATCAATAAATCAACAAATAGGTGCTGGTGAGGATATGGTGAAAGTAGAACAATTTTGCATTGTTGGTGGAAATGCAGATTGGTGCAGCCACTGTGGAACTCAGTATAGAGATACTTCAGTAAGTTAAAAATGGATCAGCCTTTTGACCCAGCAATCGTACTGCTGGGAATATATCTAAAAAAAACCAAAACAATAATTTGAAAGAACATAAGCTCCCCTATGTTCGTTGCACTGTTATCTACAATTGCCAAGATATGTAAGCAGCCCAAGTATCCATCAGATGAGTGGGTAAAACAACTATGGGACATTTGCACAATTGAATACTACTCAGTTGTAATAAAGAAGAAAGTTTTACCCTTTGCAATAGTATGGATGGACTTGGAGAACACTAAGCTAAGTGAAATAAGCCAGTCAGAGAAAGATGAATACTATACGATTTCATTCCTATGTGAAATTTAATGAACAGACTGAACTTACAAGCAAAACAGAGACAGACTCATGGACAAAGAGCAAGAGGACAGATAAGGGAGTGGGGAGGTTAGAGAGTGCAGGGATTGAGCAAAAAGGATAAAGGACTCATGGACAACTGCGATGATTGCAGGAGGTGGGGTATAAGGGGACTAAAGAGTAATGGAAAAATATACGATGAAAAAAGAAAGGAAAAAATGAGAGGTCAAGGGGATAAATGGGATGGAAAAAATATAATAAAATAAAAAACCACCCAATTCAAAAATCAGTGAATTTTTGCAGCCATTTTAATATTGAAGATGGAAGAAAATATACAACACTTTGAGTATATTATGCTTCATTATTTCAAGGAAGGTAAAAACACAACTGAAACACAAACAAAAATTTTGTGCAGTGTATGGATAAGTTTCTGTGATTGATGTAAAGAATGGCTGGTTTGTGCATTTTGTCCAAATAATTCTGTCCCATGTATTGGAACATGTTTAGCAGCTCTTCTGGCTCCTACCCACTAGAAGCCAATAATGGGAGGGAGCTGACATACTCAAAATATCCAAATCAGTAAAGTTATTGCTGAAAATAAAAACAATGTCTTTTATATTACAGAAAAAACTAAATAGACTTTTTGACCAACCCAATAAAAATACATTCACCAACTCAATGGCTCAGTACTACTTGCTCAAGGCTATGTTATTTTTTCTGTAATAAATATACTGTATATAGTATAGCAACTTCATTGGGACTAGTACTTGCAAAAGTTTGTAGTAATCCACTGTGATCCAGTTATGTAAGGGCCAAATTGGCAGACTGTATGGTAATACAATGGTGACCACCACTCCTGTATCCTTTAATTATTTTAGGATGACACCAGTAACTGTTATTCCCAAGAGAATGCCGTACGTTTGTAATTTACTATCATGGGAGAGACAGGGAATTAGGTGTTATACCATATGACCAGGAGCCAATAGGAGAATTTTGCCAACTGCAAGTATATTAATTAAAATTATATATTCAGTGACTGGGATCATTATCAGCAGGTGGAACCCTTAGCTCTGTTGACCCATCAAAAACTACATCTAAGCCAGGACTCCATTTGGTTTCTAACTGTCCTGGAATTGTCGGAGTTTTCACCTGTTTCCTACAGTATAAATCTCTGAATAAATGGCCAAATAGTCATTCTGGGAAAACGTGTGGTAAACATTACCAAGTATAACTGTGTAGTGCTTCCTTCTGAACTGCTGGCCCTTTTTTCAAGTCAATGAAATGACTGACATAAAGAAACCGGGCGAAACACCATTACTTGGGTGACTGTCCTCAGCTTCCATATTTTCCGTCCTTGATTTCTTTTTACTGCATGAATTAAGCAATATATTTTTTGGCTGCTCTATTATCCTAGGATAATAGACAGGATAATAGAGCACTGTGCTGTTCAGAGCACTGACCCATCTTCACAGCTCTGTTTAGGTGTGGGACCCCGACTGTTAAAGTTTTGTCCCAGGGCTTTGCAAACCAAGCTGCTCTATGAAAGTGCACTTGAGGGATAGGTTTTTGCCTTTCAGTGTTTTCAGTAAAAGATGCTCACAATTATGCTTAGTGAATGTTACCATTAGAAATTCTCATATGGAGCAAGCTTGATGCGGCATTAAACTTTGGTATGGACTTAAGTGTAAATAAACATGTCCAAATATGTTCAGGAAATGTAGCAGCTAGATTAGATGGTGAATTAAGTGAGTTGACAGAGTCAATGTCTTATTAGATGTAGGAGTAGAACCCAGGACTAATAATAAAATAACTGTGCCTTTCCTATCATGTATTATTTTCCAGTTTTTCAAAAAATAATACAGGTAAAAACATTGTTCATTAGAGAGAAATTTTGTCTTTAAACACAAAAGGCAGGGTAGTAAAGGGCAAAGGGGCCAAATCCATAGTGACAGAAGACAATTTGATTGTGGGTGGTGGGCACGCAACACAACATGCAGATCATGTGTCATTGAAATGTACACTTGAAACCTACATGATCCTATTAACCAATGTCACCCCAATAAATTGAATAAAAAACACAAAAGGTAACAATAACCATAAATAACACTATGTAATTTTAAATCCTGCGTGCCTCACAGTAGACATTACTTAATGAGAAAAGGTCAGAGAGCTTACTTTAAGAGAGGAAAGAGAGCTTACTTGAATAATTTCTGGATAAATTACCTGAAAGTTTTTGTCACTGTTTTGCAGTGAATACTCACATGATATTGAGTAAGTCGCCATTCTTTTCAAGCCTCGGTTTTCTTATTTGAACAAAGAAGCGGCAAGATTAGATATTTTCTTTCTTGTTTTCAGCACTTGTGGTGCTGCTCTTTAAATAGAGGCAACACGGAAGATAGTACACATGCTTGGGTGAGCACTGGAATCCACAAACTAAAGCAAAACGAAAATAGATTTGATCTGGGCTCCACTACTAACCAGCTGTGTGCTAAATTAGTAATTTGCTTCATTTATCTAAGCCTCTGTTTCCTCAACTGGAAAATGTGAATGATCAATATCCAGGATGAAATACAAGAATGCACCTGGCATAGTGCCTAACACATGCGGTGTGAGAGGAAACCACTATTTAGTGCAGTAGTTAAGAGGTCCCAGTCTACAGTCCAACTTCCAAGTTCCTGGCTCTTCTAATCACCATCTGTATGACTGTAGGCAAAAATTTAATGTCTGTGTAACTCACTTTCCTTTCCTACAAAATACTATTTTCATGAAGTAATCACATAAAACATTAAGCACAGTCCCTGGAAAATAGTCGCTATCGGTAGAAGCTAGTTGCCATTATCATTAACTCTTAGATTTGTCAGTGATCATAATTCATTAGATCTTTCTGAGCCCTTAACATTCTTATATATGATAGCAATCTTCTTGGCCATCCTGACATTTTTTAACCTCTTCCAGGAAACTAGAAATAATTATGGTTTTGGTGAATTACATAAAGCAAGTGGTGGGAAAAAAAACAAGTGCTGAGCCAGTTACCTAAAGGAGTTATCGCACTGGGCTAACTCTCTACCGGTGCACAGGCAGCCACAGGGAGCATGGGCTACCTGTGCTCTCAGCAGTCGTAGCGTCGTCCTCACTGGGACCCAGTTGGTCACCATTCCCCAGGTACTGATTTCCTGAATGCAATAGCTCTTTGAATAGGCTGCTTGCCCAACTTTAGTTTTGTTTTTATTTCAGTCCTATTAATCCTCAACTTGACAAAATGTCTTAGATCCTTGTTTAGAAACAGTTATCAAGTAATAGAGGCAATATATAAAAATGTTTCCCAGAGGCTTGTCAGTGCTTTTCTTCTACTTGATATCCACCTCTACATACACTTTTCTTTAACGTATCTATCAGCAGCTCCAAGGGATCTTTCACTGGCCAGCCCGTATGTCTTTCTGACAAATGCATTTTGGTGAGCTGATACCGCAGGTACTGCTGCTTCAAGGCTTGCTGCTGCTGTGGCAGCTGGGCCTGCAGTACTCAGAAACGGCTGCAGCCTTCAGGAGACCATGAAACAAAAACAGATGAAGTGATGAGGAGAGATCTGGAGGGAAATTTGGAACACTCAACTTAAAATTCAGTTCTGCTTAATTCTTTGTATAGGTTGCTTTTAATCACACCCTAATCATTCCCTGACTCTGGGAAAGTCTTTTTATTTTTCTCTATTGTACTTTATTATTTATTATTAATATTTTTGTTTGCTAAATGGTAATAGGCACAACAATTATATCTGCTAAACAAAATTTCTGCAATAATAAAGGAATCTATATGTGGCATTGTTTCAGCAGAGTTAAAAGGCCATATAGCCTATTGTAATTTTTCTAACTGGAAGGCTTGTTAGAGGATGAGGGCAAAGATGGGATCCTCAGGACCAGTTGGGTCCAATACGGGTACCGCCTTGTTGAAGCAATGCAACTCCTTCAGTGCTAACAAGCATGAGAAACTGCCACAAAGTGGAAGAATAGGGCCTTTGGTATCCAAGAGACCTGGATTTAAATCTGTTTATTACTCAGAAAGCATGCAACCTTCAACAAATTTCTTAATCTCTTTCATGTTCATCTATGAAATGGGGAAATTAATTGCAATTTCTCTGCATTATACTGAGGATTAAATTATATGGTGCTTAACCCATTGCTGGGCACATTGTGAATTTTCAAAATGGTAGTGATGTTAGAATTAAAATGATGGCATTTTATTCACTGGCGTTGCAAATAAGGGGATGAAAAAGAATTTACTTTTTCTTTATTTTTATGGGAGCATGAATGTATTCAATCTCAGAATCGTGAATCTCATCAGTGAAAGAACCCCAGGAGACCTAGTCTGCTCTGCAGTCAGGCGCAGAGGAATCAGTGTTTCTAGTTGGTGTATAAAGCAACTGGGGCCTGAGCGTGGTGAGGCTTCATCACCTAACTGCAGGTCGCAAAGGGAGACCTGATCCGAAGTCACCAGTCTTCTTATGTAATGTTTTAGCCCTTGCCTGAGGTTTTTATAATGTAAATGAGATGTTGTTTTGCTGGGAAATGTTGGCAGCATATATATCGTGAGATTTTTTGCAAAGTTACTAAAACAGTTTTTAAAAATGATACAAGGTTTCTAAATGTGCTAGTCAAATATCACTTCTTCCAAGAATCCCACTTCAAATGGAATAATTCTGTCTCCCAATCAGAGAGGTGCTATGTGACCGTGTTCTAACATTATTAATCCTTGTAGACGTTAACTGTTGCATCTTTCCTTGCTGAATACAAAAGCCTCCAGGTAGTTTCAAATATCACGGAACCAATTTACCTCCTTTCTTTCAGGAAACAAAGTACTGTGACATCTTATCAAAGATCCATGGCTCTTTTTCATTTGAATTTAAAGATAAGGTTTTAGTTATAAATGGTCTTAATTCTTTCCCAGCTCAGTTCTAGTTTGAACAACACCCTCTGTCTCATTTAGCTGAACTTGTATGATTGCTTGAGGAAAATGACCTTATGTTGCACTAATGAGCTGTTAAACAGCCCACATGAAGAAATCATTATATGCACTTTAAGATTTGTACATTCGGGTAGGATCTTTACCTGAAAGGAGTTTTCTTCAACAAGGTGTTGATATTCATTGTGGGTGTTTAATATTTCATCTATTGACAAGGGCCTTTATGTGCAGCTAGTAGACCACATATTGTAATGCTTAGAACTACTAGATTAGCAACTAACAACCTTCCATTATTAATGTTATTAAGATTTTATTAATATAATTTATCTAGTAATTTTGGATTACTAGTTAGCCTTTTATGGCAAATAATAGAACAAAATGTGAAACATTTTCTTGGCAAGAAATCATGCTAAAATCATTTTTTAATTCATTCCTGAGTGGTCATTACAATTTTTCCTTCTACTTGCTGAAGAATGAATGCATTTAATCACTTGCTTTGTTTCGTATTTGAAATATCTCCTTTTCTATTACACAATCCTCTGATCACTTTCACTTTCCTGGAGAGGTTTCAGCATAATTAAACATTTTATGATGATAATTGTTAACTGCTGACTTGTCTGTATTCAGTGTAATTGCTCTGCCCATACGCTTGGTTGGATGGTCCATGTTGCATCTGTCCACTTACCGTCTATAAAGATGATGATGTGATCTTGTCAGCTATGGTATGCATAAATGGCATCTGTTCCATTGCCAAGGTCTTTATCAATGAGTCATCAAAATTCCACTCAAAAATTTGTGACACACTTCAGATTTCACCAGGAGAATGTGACTTCCCATGGCTAAAACAAAGATATGACAAAAATAAGTTCATCTTTGTAATTGAGGTTCCTACTAAATAACTCACCATTTCCCAACATGTGCTGAGTTTCTCTGCTTCTGTTCCTGCATTTGATCTTCTCCTATTCTATCTCAAAGTCTCATTTTTGGGGGGGAAATTCTTCCATTGTGGGAAGTATCGTTTTAAAGTTGTTACTGATAGCAATATTAAGCAAAATGTCATTACTGGCATTTGAGTATTTTTTTTGCAACAAATCTTTATTTTTATAAGAGCACACAATTTTAAATCAATAAACGAAAAATGAAAACATCAAAAACAAAACTGTAGTAATATTTTATAAAACAATCAAAATATGTTAATAAAAACTGTGTGCTAGCCAATGTCTTTGTATTAAAATTGTATGCATACATAACTATACACAAATCAGAACAGTTTAAATTATAAATAAAAATATCATATGACATTATATGATTTGAATACATTAAAAATGCACAATCTTTTTTAATTCAAAATGTTTTTTATTATACTTGAAGTTCTATAATAAATGCATTCAATATATTTTTTACAGGAAGAAATAAAAGCACTTTAACTCCTAGTCCATGTTTTTTTCTATATCTACTCCTATAAGAGTAAATGTAATATCAGAACAAATATTTTCTTCTGAGTTCTGTTTTCACATGTATTTGTACTCAGATTCTTTAAAAAGTTAACAATTGAAACTGAAATAATGATATTCATTGTACTTCAGAGGAAAAGCTTCAGTCAGAACGAAGTATTTACTGCTTAAAAAGAAATATAAAGGAAAACAAGATAAATTAATCTTTATTAACTTTTTAGTATTCCAATGTATTAAAAAGAAGGGAAAGGGTCATAAAGGAACATGTATAAAGGACCCATGGACAAAGCCAAAGTGGGGAAGGATGGAGGGTGGGAGGTGGGGCAGGGAAAAGTGGTGGGAAAATGGAGACAACTGTATTCTAACAACAATAAAAAATTGATAAAAGAAAAAAGCACAATCTTAAATAACAAAGTGTATTGGCATTAGATCATTGTCAAATCTGTGGCATATCTTCCTACAACATTTTTGGTTTCTCAAGAAGTTTTCTGATTCAGGGGAATGGTGACAAGACAGTTAGCTAATTGCAACTTTTTACTCTATTTAACATGAAATAACATCTATACCTGTCTTATAACTTTAATGGCCTTATTTTTAAACAACCATTTTCATATTGATAATGAATTATAGTTTCACTTCAAAGACAACTTTTCTAGTTTTCTTTGTCTCCTTTAGTTTTATCATGGAAAAGCAGATATTTTAGTGCAGAGGTACAGTACATGTCTAATTCATGGTATTATAATTTTATATTCTACTTGCTTAGAAAATCTTTGAACTTGGATAAAGCATTATCCTTCTAGAGAAACTCTACATTGTCAATAGTAATTTTCTGCCTTTTCTGAGGATTGTGTAGGCAAAGAAGAATGCCTTTCAAATGAATATTCCTTTCACTCAAAATATCAATGCCAAGTAAATTTCTCTGATATGACTCAAAATGTAAA
>PVKU01006913.1:0-95704 GCA_004027475.1 Anoura caudifer
AAGACAGTTGTTACCGCCTTGGGCAGTAACTTTCTTTTTTCTGTTTTTCAGTTACAGTTTACATTCAATATTGTCGTGGTACTTTCAGGTGTACAGCATGGTGGTTACGCAATCACGTGCTTTGCAAACCCAGCCCAGATCTCGCAGCCCAATGGCAGAACTGTGGCACTAGCCCCGGGGACTTAAAACAGGTGCCACCACTCTTGTCAAACACGAACTTCTTCAAGTCAGTCTTGGGCACACAGATGCACACACAGTAGCATCTTCACACCTACGTATGTATCCAGGAAGTGGCCCCGTCAGCACCCTGCAGTGTGGAGGAGCCATGATGACAGATAAGCGAGGCATCCTGGGGTTATCAGCGCCAACCATCACAGTTTTCGCTGTCAGTCTGAGTATGCAGAGGTCCAAGGCAGGACCTCCCAATACCGAGGAAACGCAGAGAGGAATCATTTACTACCCGCTTGCCTAATCATTTCCACTTAACACACAGTGAAAGCAGAACTTTGTGACACATTTACCCTGTCTGGGCAAAGGTTCTGCATTTTCTGGATTATCTTGGGAAAAAAAAAAAAAAACTTGGCCATGAAGGAGGGAGAGCTTCTCAACCTTTCATCAATTCAAGGAGCACTTGGTTTCTTCACCTGTATGCCGTCCGTTTGTATGTCCGGCACTGTGCTGGGGACCGAGAGCGGAAGGCAAGTTAGAGATGGCGCCGCACTGAATATCCCTGCGTCGAAAACTGGCATCCGGGCAACCCCAGTACTAGCAGCTAAGGCCCTATTCCTGGGATACCTGAAAGGCCTTTCCAGTCCATCAGTGAGCGCCCCAGTTCAGGAGCCTTGTGGCCATACCAATGTTCATCCAGCAGGCACTAGTATAGCCATAATGGTTATCAAACTATCAAGCTGGCAGATTGCTGCTGTGCTAACCATCCCCAGCGCTGCCTACCACCACCTTGAAAATGCTGCACTGAAGGAGTTAACCCCTGACAGGCGAGGTCTGCAGGGCAATGTTCGGACACCACTCCAGCCTTCTCATTAGTCAGTGCCCCTGGTAAGTGGGTTGTCCAACATTCTGAAATGTACCCTGCCTCTGGGTCAGTGGAGTTCCTATACAGAGAGGCCTAGGGGGCTCTCAAGTGCTTGTAAGGCAGAGATTAGACACTTGTCTTGAAGCTGCATGTGCAGAGCAGATGCATGGGTTTTACTTTGATTGTGTGTCTATTTGGAGCAGTGTAGGGGAGCTGATGGCTGTTTTAAGCAGCTACAGTCCTTACTGCCACAAACCACCTCTTAACAATGCTTCCACTCTAAATTTAAAAATTTAGGTTGCCTGTATTTCCAGAAAGGCCCTCTCATAAAGGGGGAAAAAAAAAACCCTCAATATATGGAAATCCAAACAAAAACATTAAGAAAATATTTGTCATTCAGAAGGATGATAGCAGAGTTCCATTCCCTGATAGGGAAACTTTTCAGGAATGTATTCATTGACAAAATTTGGCACAGTCCCTGTACTTTGCACATGAGAAGCAGCTCTGATGATTGCTACCAAAAGTCAGTGTGTTCTACCAGGGCAATTAGCATTGTCCAGAGGAGTGCCCGAGAGATGATTATGTAATGATTGAAGGGTGGACATAAGGGAAAAGATAAGGAAATCTCTCCTCCTTCCTCTCTGCCTCAGGCAGTATCCCAAGCTGCTATCCATAACCTTGGCAGTACCAGCTCTCACAGGACAAGGCTTCTAGCTTCTGCCAGGAGGGTGGCCCCTGAGCTCCCACAATTCTGCCTCCTCTTCCTCTATGTTTCTGTGGTTGGAAATCTTGGGTAGCTTCATTGGCCGCTGTTGGCTTTTCTGCATCCTTATCACTTGTGGAATTAATTTTGTGCATGAAATGCCCTTTCTTTCACTCTGGGTGGTGTCTCTTCTGGTTAGACTCTAACTGATACACTGACTAATTGAGCTCTTTAGAATGTTTCCTTCACTGGGCTTCAGTTTCCCTGTTTACAAATGAGACTGGAAGTACTTACCAGTTTTCTTTCAGCTTCGTGGCATCTATGGATTTGAGACCCTGCATACTGGGGACCTCTGAGGACTGAAATGCCCTTCACTCTTCAGTTTGTCTTTCGCAAAGTAGTTTGCAATTTGAACTGCAGCTTTAAATTCTTTCTTTGGAAACAGGCAGAGTTTAATGATAAAAAGCATATTTTTTTTTAACTGTGCGATTTAAAAAGCAACAGATTCTTATTTCTGTCTCATTTCATAATTTGGCATTTCTTTTTCTTTTTTTAACTGAATGCTGTAGGTTTAAATGCTTCCCCTTAGTCCTAATACTCCCCCATTCGGCAGCGTGGCCCGTGTTTGTGACTATGTTTCCAATTCTCTCCCTCTCTCCCTCTCTCTCTTTTGTGGGGGAGCATATAAATCACCATCTTTCTGGATCGAGAGCTGCTCTTCATTTAGTTTCCCCTCAAGCACCGATCTGTGCCCTAGGTCACTTTAATCGCCTTTCTCTACATCCTTGGAAATCCTTAGATGTTTCCCGCGGCTGCGGCAGGTGAGCACTCAGAAGATGAGTGGATGTATGGTTCAGGTGGGAGTGGTTCTGTTGGTTCCCCTTTTCTCTTTCCAGGCACTATGTTGCACAAGCCCCTTACCCCACCCGACCCCGTTCTCCAGCAGAGGTCCCCCAGGCCACTGCGGGGCAGCGCTATGGTCCTTGCTGGGCCCTCCTGGCAGTCCTGGTGCTGAGGCCCGTGGACTTCCTCAGCTGCCTCCCGAGCTCGTGGAGGCAAGACTCAGGCAGCCAGAGGGCTGGACGCACATGTTCGTGGCCAGATCCCTGTCAGGAGTGATTCAGCAGGCAGTGACACATCCGTTTCCTAGAACTGAACTCTGAGAGGAAGAACAGGGATGGCCACACACGCAGCCTTGGAGAAGTGGCCCAAGGGTTTGGGAGTCGTACACGGTTCCATCGCATCCGCACAATGCAGACTTCTCTAACAATAACGGTCAACAATATTTACTGTGCTGCACGTATGTGATGTGTGCCATGCAAAGTTTCCCTGCATGCATTACCTCGTATAATTTACGCAGTCATGTGGGAAAGATTTTATAGATGAGGAAATAGGCTGAGAGCAATTAAGCAACTTGACCAATATCATAAAACTAGAAAGTGATGGAGCCAGGAAATCCCCCAGGTCTATCTGCTTTCACAGTCTGTTTGCCACATTGAGAGTGAACTAAATTTTCCATGTGTCAGTTACCTTGTTACTTTTCCTTTCACATCAGGATATCAGTGCCTATGTTGCAGAATTCTTTCTCTCTCCTCCGCCCACTTAACCTTTGTTAAGCGATTTTATCTATGCACTGGGTTACATCTGGACAACAGTAGGATTCACTAGCCAAAAGAGGTACAATTTCAAGTAAAACAATAAGTATGAATTTACTTGCAAGATGGCAGGTATTTGGGGAGCTTTTAAGTGTTACATGAGTCTGGATTCAAGCGGGTCCTCGAAATGCACACAAAGTGTCCATGACACTGAAATGATGGAGGCACCTCTCCCCACACACAAACATAAGCCCCATTTGCACCTGCAGAGCATGAGAGTGCCGGCTGCAGGAAGGGGTCCTCATATGAGCGGAGAGCAACTCCCAGGGATACAAGTGGAGCCATCAGATCTTGTTTGCGCCTTTTTCTATCCAAAACTCTGATGGAGAACTAGCTCGGAACAGGCCGGAGGCAGTGGGCTGGCACGGGAGTTACTTGGAAGTAGCTGGAATCAGGCACACGAGCAAGACAGAGTCCCTTTCCATTTACGAATTTAACACTCAGGGTCCCATTAGTTCAGGAGCAGGCTGCGGGGGTTGAGGGAGAGTGGGATGGGACCATGGGCAGACGCATGTAGCAATATTTTCAGAGCCACCATTTGATTCACTTTGTCTTGGAGACAGGTGCATCTCCGCAGAAGTGGGTTATTCTCCAAATGTGGTTACCTACGAGGAGAAACCCTCTCTAGAAGTGTAAAACCAAACTTGTTTATTCATCAAGGACAACACCATCAAGGAAACAGGTAACTTGAATGAAGGAACTTGAAAGAGCAGGTCATGTGGGGTATGCAGGACCCACGGGCACTGGGAGATGTGCCTGGTAGTGACAGGGGCTAGAGCAGGAACCGATAGAACATTTGTGTACTCAGCTTGCCAGGGTTTGCTGCCTTAGCAGACATCTGGGTTCTATTTCCACTTCTCTGAAGGAGAACGAGGGAACGCCTGGCTGCCTTCAGGATAGTGTGTTCTGGCTTCTGGATTACAGATTGTATATTCTTCCAGAGCCCACGTCAGAGAAAAGCATATTGAAAGCTCCTCTTCTCTGACCTCTAGAGGTGAAAAGCCTCAAAGTGAAAGAGCAACAATTTGCAGCTTTGGAAGCACAAGCAATTATATACCGATGTGTGGCAATTTCACACTTACCTTACAGTGGCCAGTATGACCACTTGGTTCCCCTGGCATTTGTGTCAGCATTATCTGTATCGTTGCTTTACGTACAGCACACAGCAGACTGGATCTGCAGGAAGAAGGCTTTAAACAACAACAGCAACTTAATGGGTCTGCAGAGAGAGCTGAATCCCGGGAAGGACAGCATTTTTAGGCAGGCTGTAACAATGTTTACATAGCCACTTTCCGCCAGTCTGCAAAGTAAAACAATCTTTCTGCAACAGAGAATGGAGAACTATGGGGAGAGGGGTGAAAAGGAGAGACAAACAGGAAGGTAATAGAACAGGGAGGAGATGAAGACAAGCATCAGTTAGGGAAATACCTAGAATAAGGAACATGCCTGTCTTCAAACCAACTCCCCCCCCCAATGCCAGCTTCTCTGTCAGACTTCTTAGTCTCTGGGGTTACCATGCTCTTCTCTGAAGGCCCCTGCTTCCCTCCATAGTCCCTAATTCTCTACTGAAGTGAAACCATTAGGTCCAACATCTGTCTTCACCTTTAGATTCTGAACTTACATGATGGCACTGCCTACGCCTGATGGTCGCGCTGCCTGACACAGCGAAGGGCTGGGGTGCTGGTTGTTGAGCACAGTCTTGTTGTATGTAGGACCCTCCATGTGCGAATGACCCTGTGCCCATGCACATGTGTGGGAATGACCCATGTGACCTGTTCAAGTGGACCAGGGAGAGCCTCCGTCCTGGGGGAATGAACAATATCAGACAGCCAGGTCTTTTATTTTCCAGGTTCTTTTTTTTTTTTGTGACCTTTACTTTTATATTAATACAAGCTACAATTGTCCCACATCATTGTTACACTTTAAGGATCAGTGAAAAGGTATTAAAAAGTTTGCTCAAAACACAAGAATTGTTTGCATCCTGACACTAAGTGATACGCAAAAGCAGGCCCCACCTTATACCTGCAGAAACATCGTATATACATACTCAGCCCTGCTGAAAACTCCCAAAATGAAGCTGGTTGATGAGTTATGATGGTGAAATTGCAGTTGTAGTAAGGGGTTTTTTAAGGAAAAATTGCTTTTATGGTGTTTATTGTGTTGTAAAATGATACATGGATAAATATGTAAACAGAAATACAAAATAGATAAATCAGGAGAGAGGGGACAACAAAAATCAGGTTTAAATGTACAAACTTCTATGGCTGAAAGAACAAGTAATGCCTTTTTCTAGCTGCACAGATTAGAAAGAATTATTTAGTGCTATTTCATGGCACCTGGGTGTGAGAGGTTTTAAGAGAAAGCACATGGAATTCATGATACCCCTTTCCTTAGGATTGTGAAACAGGGTTTGGTCTTGCCCTTCTGGTGGTTGGCTGCGTTGGTCACTCAGTACCAAGGAAAGGGCAAGACTTGTCTATCCATTTCTGGTTGATGACATGACCAGTAGTCATCTCCCCTCTTTCTCTACTCAGAAAGAGCAAATGCTCTAGGTCACACAACAGCCTCTGAGAACTGTGGCAGGGCAAAAGTTTAGTGGTAGTGAGGCTAGTTCAGGGTGTGAATCTTGCCGAAGACCAAATGAACCCCACGATGCCCTCGACGGGTCGCTCAGTTGATTGGAGTGCCATCTTGTACATCAGAAAAGGTTGTGGGTTTGATCCCCAGTCAGGGCGCATACGGAGGCAGTTGATAGATGTTTCTCACAGCGGTGTTTTCTCTCTCTCTCTCTCTCTCTCTCTCTCTCTCTCTCTCTCTCTCTCTCCCCCCCTTCCTTTCTCTCTAAAATCAATAGACATATCATTTATTTTTTAAGCTTTCGAGTTTGCATATGTGCTAGGTTGAAAACAACATGGATTAAAATCTGGACTTCACCCTTTCTAGGTGGGTAATCTTGACCAAGTTACTTCTCTGAGCCTCATTTTTTTCCCCTTCTCTGTTAACAGGAAATAGTGATAGGGAAAAATTTTATAAGATGCAAAACACTTTACTTATATTACCTTAAACTATTCAATTTACATCTGATATGAGCATACATGTGAAAGAGATTGAAAACAGAAAAGGCACCATAAATATAAATGATTATCATAGGAGTTCCTGAGCATCTTTGCTTATATATTATTTTTACTATGTTTGAGCTAGATATTAAAATCTATGGGACGTGAATGAGAGTTGATCTGATACCTCAAAATTAACATTTAGGTTTTTAAAAGGAATTTGGTGATGACTTCTCAGTAATACGTCACTTTATAGAAAAAATTAACAATGGTTTATTATTATTTAATACTATGTATTATTATAATTAATAGTATTAAGGACCTGGCTCCCTTAGTTCATTTTAAGTGTGACTCAATTCACAAAATGTTGTTTTGAGCCTAGTTTGCCAAGGCACAGTATTGTGGCACACCAGGTACAAGCTAAGCTGGACAATGAGACATTAAACATTATGTAAGAGAGAACTGTAACTGATCCCTCGATGGTCTACAAATGGATACCCTGAGTGTGTACGCTGACATTACAGAGGAGCTCAGCCATGGGTACATGTAAGTCTATGCTCCACGCAAAGAGAAAATCTCTTCCTTCGGTACTCTCCTTACTGAGACCGCTCTGGATTCGACCTCTTGGACTGTGTCTCTCACACTGTGTCTCTCATGGCCTCCGAGGGCTACTCAGCCTCTGACCCAGGTGCCTTTGTCTTGGTTCCAGCTTAGCATGGTAATGACACAATCTTTGAGTCCATTTTTTAGTGGATCCTTGTAGTACTCATCTTGCTTTTGTGATCTGAGCTGACCTTACTTCCAATAACTAAATAGCAGCTGCATGCAGTCCAGCTGCTTGGTTGTCTAAGCCTGGGCTGCTTAGACACCACAGCCCAGATCTTCATAGTGACTGCAGCCACTCGCTCACTCTGCAACCCTGGGCAATGTTCCTTCCATATTCAGGGACTTGATTTGCTTCATCTATAAAAGGGGATAATAATGTCTATTATGTAACTTGTTGTATCAGAAAGATTATTTTCTTTCACTACAGTGCCTAAAGGGAAGCTAGGTCTCAACGAGCTCTGAATGTCATTGTTGCTGTTGTTATTATTGCTGTTATTACTATTAATGTCATTGCAAACAGGACCGTTTAGAAGAGCTGTTATAGAGTAAATATCAACTTGGTACTGACTGTAGTAGAGCAATTGATGGCTAGAGATTTTCTATACATTCCCATACAAACATGTGTGATGTCCTCAAGGGCACATGGATAATTATCTATGCTCACATAGAAACCCAGAACTAGATCATTAAAAACTGATTTCCTTTTTTTTTTTTTTTTTTTACTTTGGAATGCCCTACCTGATTTTTTTCTTCAGATTCACCTTCAAACCACTCTTAGCTTAGATTAATTTAAAAGCAAAGTGAGATCTGTATTCCTAAACATGCATCCACAAACTTTGGGAACGGAAGTGGTCCAAATAGCTGGGGAACAGAGGGGGAAATGTAGTTGCATGTAGTTTACGCACTTGGAGTGTGTCCACATCTAGAGAATAAAAGGCAGCTTGAAAGACAAGGAAAGAACAGGAGTGACTAGTAATGCTCAAAAACAAAGAACGGAATTTAACTGAGCAAGAGATCAGGCATTTTCCTGTGGCTATGTGAGACAGCCAAGAACTTTAGGAAGACTTGGAGAGCTCCAGTCTCATTCTTCTGGAGCTTGAGGGGTCCTCACATAGAGGAAGGAGTTTGTTCTGTTTCTGTCCCCTCCACACCCCAGAGATAAATAGGACCAATAAATGAGAGTAAGAGAGATCAAATTAAGCTGAACAGAAGGAAGTACTTCTTAACCATTTCAGTGCACCCCCCCAATGGAATAAATTACCTCTGGGTCCCTAGTTTTTGAAGAGTTCAAGCTGGAGCTGGATGACCATGTCTCAGGGATGTTGTAGATTATATTTGTGGGGGGTAGGGGAGAGGTTTTCATGACCTCTCTAATCCTCTTTAAGATTAAAGAAAATTTTAACAACATATAGAATTTCTTTGTTTTGTTTTTCATTAAAATAGATATAATGTCACTTACCAATCCCATAAACTGGGCTAATTCTTATTAAAATCTACAAGAAATTTAATTTGCAACTATGCTGTATAAATAAATAGATATTATCTTTGAAAATTGCAAAGATACAAATATAGAGCAAATAAGTTATTTTCAACTTTCCAAAATAGCTTTGTAGTGTTGGGAACTGCCCTACCTGGTTTCAGAAGCTGTAACCCACCATAGCTAAGGCTAAGTGAGAGATCTAGGGACCATAAACCACTAAGGAGACAAAGCTTATCTCCCTGGCAGGGGCACTGCCTCTGCCTCCTTTACTTCACCCCATGTGGCCCTGAGCCTGACCTGTTAGCCAATTATGGGTAAGATTCCTCAAAGGAGGGATGACCTAAGACAGGCGCAGTCCTGAAGGGTCCCTCAGGGAAGGACTTGGGGGGCTATAGAAAAAGGGGGTGATGGACCCTCACCCCTCAGCTTTGACATAGCCTGAATCCTCATTCTGTCTGCTAGAAGTCTCCTAATCTCTTGGCTGCCTTACTTCCCCTGCCCGACTTAAGCCTGAAACAATGCCGGAGGTGGGTGTGGCCCTGTGCTGGAAAGGGCAGGTTCCCTGGGGCAGTCAGGCCTAAGAAAGAATGCATAAAATCCTATGAAACCTACTTTGCTAATACCCTCAATTTAAATGATAAGGGTCCAAGCATGAAATGAGTTTGTTCCCCAAAGTTTTATGGCCCTTCTCCTTTCAGAGATTGGCCACCTTTCCCCCCTAAGCAGATCGTGTCTTTGTCTTGGTAGACTTATTTTCATCTGTGGTGGCCAGGGGAGCCCAGCAGGCAGAGCCCCCCCACATTGTAGGAGTTATGTAGGACAAGAATCTCTAAAAATACCTTTCAATTCTGTAAAGCTTTTTAAAACAGTATGGCACATCTCAAAGACATGACAGAATTATACACTGTGAATTGTATTAGCTAACTCTCTCAGAAATCCTGATTTATAATATATCACTACTAATTATGCTCATAACAGGTCTCATCTATTTGCCATACATGCTTCTTTGGTTTGCAGGCCAGTGCTCAATCCACTGAGCCACACCAGCCAGGGCCCATATATGATTCTAACAGGTCCTTATGAGGTAGAAACTTTTAGTGTCCCCATATTAGGGAGTAGAAAACTGAGGTACAGAAATCAAGAAACTTGTTCAAGGTCACCCAGCTAAATGTGGAGCTATCTAACGCCCCAGCCCCTGATTCTCCAGTGTGTCACACTTCTTCTTGACCACTTCCTGTCTTGCCTGAACACACACAGTTTAGGTCAAACATCCAAGCAATGATGACGTGCCCCTGTCACACCTTCCAGTTAAACCCTATAATTTCCAAGGCTCTATGTTCTTGTCTGCCCTGCCCATGGAAAATGTTTATTTTGAGATATGCCTCTCCCAGAATGGCTGGATATTCTTGATGGCCTTTCACACACGGACCATGCTGAAGTGGAAGTGTAGAGCTGTTATTTCATCTCACAACTGAGACTGTCCTTCGCCCCCTGCTCCCAATTTGGGGTCTGCTTCAGGGAGTGTGTTCAGGCTATTAGTAGGTCCATGGAGGCTATTAATAGAGCCCTGAGCTTCAGCCAACTCAAAATGTTTATGTTTTTGGGTTGCGCTGCAACCGTTGTTGGTAATTATAGATGCGTGGGTGAAGATGGGTACTGATGAACAGTTCCTCCTCTTAGTTTCCTCTTTGCACAAGCCCAACACTGGGGGTGTCTAAACTCATAGTCTCGTCATAAGGTCCCTCATGTCTAGTCACTGCTGTATTTCCTGACCAATTGAAGGCACCAGGGAGATTGAAAGTTTTCAAGGTAATCCATATCACCATTTGGGTTGCAACCCCTGTAGTCAATGCATTCTTTGAAAGAAATAATGTGACATCAAAAGTGGGTTGTTTCTCCTCCTGCAAGCAAGATTTCCTCTCTGTGATGACAAAGCATTTTCTACAGTTTTGCAAATAAATATGTAAAGAAGATTCATGAGTATTACTAAAATGATGGTCCTCAAGGAAACTCATTGAAGTGAATGATGCATTGTGTCCAGTATATTATTGTAATCTGTAATATAAGCTCTTTTGGAACCCCAGAGGTACATGTAATCTCTTCATCAATGAAGGAGCAAGGGTCACCTTTCCTAGCTTTTCTCTTGATTCTCTTGTGGGCTGAGAGAAAGGGTTGGTCACAGCCCAGGATGCTCCCTGAGCTGACCACACAGCGACCAGAACAGTAAAGCACATCTGATTTTATCTTCTCAGTTGAACTGGGACTGTACCAAAGAGATAGAGAAGAAAAAATGCTGCCCCTTTCAAGGCCACTTTGGAGGCCATTTTTCCCCCATTCTCCAACCTTATCCCATACCTTTGGGCAATAGCAGTAGAAAGTCAACTAGTGGGAAAGAGAAGTGGGGAGACCTAAGAGGGACTTGACTAATTCTATCTTACATGCCCCTGTCATGTCCTTCCTTTACCTCTACTTGCCTAGTTCATCTGCTTTGATGACAGGCTAAGCAGATAATTGTTCAGGATTTTTACAGGATCTGGGACAGGGCTGAGATAACATAGTACATGGAGCCAAGAGGAAGATACTCACATGGTGTGCAAATACAAGGTTCTGAGGTCAAAAAGCATGAGGCAAGTCATTAACTAAAAGGTAAGCAGTGAAAGAAGCCAGGCACAAAAGATCACATACTATATGATTTCATTTTTATGAAATGTCTGGAATAGGCAAATATACAGACATAGAAAGTAAGCTAATGGTTTCCTATTGTTGAAGGGTATATAGCAAGTTGGAGGGTGATGGCTACAGGGTATGGGATTTGGGGGAGGATGGTAAAAATGTCCTAAAATTGATTATGGTGAGGGATGTACAACTCTGTAGATATACTAAAAAGCCACTGAAGTGTATACCTTAATTGGTAGAATTGTATGGTATGAGAACTACATCTCAATGAAACTGTTAAAATAAAAGATAAGAAATGACACAGTTGGTGAGCTGAATTGTTGAAAACCAGAAATGTTAAATGAGCAGTGTGACAAAGAATACAAATAGGAGGTGGTTTGTTCAGTGGTCTGGGAGGGAGGTCATGCTGCTCTAGGCAGAAGTTTTATATAGTTCCACCTACAGCTCATGTATTCTACAAGGACCAATAGGGATACCCTCATGTAAAAGAACTCAGGAGGTCACAGCAGGATTACTGTAATTTACTCCCATTCTAGAAGAAGGAATCTGTTTAAAGATTGAGCCCGCTCAGCTTGGTGGATCTCACTCCTGTGATAAGATTGTAGCGAGGGAAAAGTTAATCTCTTTTCATTTCCTGAAGCCTGGGAAGAAATTGAGTTTGTTCATTATGATCCTTGGGAATTATTTATTCTTCCAGGTAGCAATATTTTTCTATGTTTGTATTTTACCAGGGCCTCACTCAAAGACTTCCAAGGTTGGCCAATCATTAGAGTAAGAAGGTAATTTTAGTTATATTCCAGGGAAAACCAGAATTACTCCAGTATATTGGAAAGAAATAATGAATGAAAAGACATGTATACCAGGTCTAGATCCAGATAAAGTGACATGAAATTTTTCATCCAGTATTTAGCATGCCCTGGGCCTTCCGCAGCTCTCCATCCTCATCTCTGATTGTGTCTCCTAGAGATTTAGAACTGCAGTCCCAAATGCACATCTCTGTTTTTGCTAATCTTGTTCCTTCTCCACATTCAATTAATTCCTCCCTATTCTTCAAGAATCTTCTAGGAATCCTTCTCTGAATTCTCAGGATGGGCTGTGAGTCCTTTCATATGTTCCCATAGCACCTTGTATCAACACATTTAGTGCATTATAAAGGGATTTTTATTCATCTGTTTATGTCCCCACTGGTATGGAAGCTCCTCAGGGCTCATCACCATGTCTTTCTGTCCTCAGCCCCTGGACTAGTTCCTAGCACCTAATATATCCTTAATAAATGTGTGCTGAGCCCTTTCATTGCAAAGAGGTTATTCAGTGGTCACCTGAGAAGTTTGACCAAGGAAATTTGGTACCATCCCTCTTTACCACAAATATCAACCTAACAAAAGGGTTCATTCAAAACAATTGTGGAGTGATGAGTCATTCTTAGCATCCACAAGGCCTAGCACAAGTCAAGCACACAGTAGGCCCTCATTGAAAATGTTTGCTAAACTGATCTATTTATTGTCCTTGACTATTATATGTTTAACCATCTTACAGCCCACACTTTCAATACCTTAGACACCCCTACCCGTAAATTAAATTGCTTTCCACACACTGAGTTCAGATGTTCATTCATTAGCTGACAAAGGGCCACTGAGAGCTTTTCTGCCATGGACTCCTCAACTAGTTGCTCAGCTTGACAGCAGCGCCATCTTGGTAACAGAAGATTCATGCAATTGTCTGATTATTCAAATGTTGATTTATGAAAATGTGTGGGAAACAGACAAAGAATGTGCTGACATTAGTAAAAACAAGCAGAGAGGTCTCATCAATTCAACAAAATTAAGACAAAAAGATAAATCATTAGGTGTGCTAAAAGTAGCCAATCTTTAGCTTCAATTGGATGTTCAACCTGTTCAATTATGAAGAAAAAGAACAAATTAAAGAGGATGGTGAAATTCTGGGAGTGTAGTGTCAAATATAGTTTCAAAAAGGCAAGGCATAGTTAGAATTTTTATAATTGTTTTTTAAATCTTTGGGAGTCCTCCCACCCTTTAACCAAACCAGCAGTATCTAAGTCTATGGTTTGATATCCATCCCTTTGATTTTCATGTTTTCATGAGTGTATTCTATATCAAAATAGGAAGTGATCTGTGCCATATCAGAGATTCTTAAAGTCTTTTAAAGTCCCACAAAACTTCCAGAGTAGCACTTTAAGAAGAAATGGTCAACTGGAGACAAAACTCAAAAATTATACCTTGGCCTTATTTCTAAGTTACTAAAAGCACAGACATACAAGTCAGGCATATCTACATTGCCCAGCATCATGTCTTGATCAAGTTACTTAATGCTTCAAACCTCAGTTTCTTCATCTATAAAATGGAGATAATAATAGTACCTTTCCTAGAGGGTGGCTAAGATGCAAGTGAGTGACTATGTTCAATATGCCTAGTCTAATGCCTGGTACTGAATCTGTGTGTATAATGTAGAAGCCGTTCTCTAGGAGGGAAGAAGTATGCTGGGGGAAGAGCTGGGAGGGAGCTAAGCTTTGCCAACTTCACAAATTTTCTAGGGCCCCAGTGGATTGTGAGCTCTATTAAAAATTTGATGTGGAAATACTTACAACTGCTATTACTATTCCCAATCTACCCATTGGGTCATTCTGCTTTATGCTGGGGTGAGCAGGAGTGTGCTATTTATTCTAACTTAATGACTCCTTCCAAGTTAGAGAAGTTGTTCCACCTGTTGCTCCTTTCATTTCACCACCTCTGCACTCAAGGAGATGTGTCTCCTATGTTACAGTCACATCTGCATTTTGATTTTCAGTTCTGAGGCTCTCAGTTCTTTAAAACAGGTGATTACGACTCTGCAATTCTACGACCAGAAGAGGTCTAGGAAATGCTGTTACGAACAACAGAGGCAGGTAGAGTCTGTGGGATGGAACCTGGGCACTACCACCTCCCAGGAGCTTCACCACACTGGACCACTACGTTTGCTTCATGCTGACATCATTGATACTATACCCCCATTTCCAGTCTGATGGCCTTCTTGCCTAAGTTTTTTCAATGGTTTATTAGAATTTCATGACATTATTTATTACAGTTTAACATTAATTTTATTATTACTTCCACTTATTTAAAATTTTTAAGAAACTCTTGTAATTCTAAGATTGCATGTAAACGTCAAATGCTCTCGGAGAGCCAGCTCAGTTAAACAGAGGTGGAGTCTGAGTGGGGAAAGGGGAGGAGTGGCAACAAAAAACATGGAAGAAAGTGAAAGAATGAAATAAAAGAAAAAGACTCAAGACTGTGATGCCAAAGTGCCCAGCCCAGAGCCTAGCACATAGTCGGGAAGTGCTCAATAGTTTAAAAGTCTACAACCTTTCTAGTCCATCGGTCTGCCCTAGCTTATTTGCTTGTGAAATAACTTCCAGACGAAATTACTAGTCCTAAATATTTCAGTGGTGCTCTCTCCTCTCCATGCGCAAGCCCTCCAAAGGCATTGTCAACAAACCCTCTCCATTTACCCACTGCCCGCATACTCCCACTGGTCTAATCTGGCCTCCCCACTGTAGCTGCTCTCCTTCAAGACCACCAATTGTATTAACCAGTAGGTGTTTCCAGCCTTCACCTCACTGGCCTCCCTGAATTAGCTCATGCTATTGACTGCCTCTTCATCTTGAAACTGTCCCTACCTGCCTCAAGAACACTTTCCCTTCTCCTTCACAATTTCCTTTTCTGGCCCCTCTTTCTTTACCACTGCTTTCAGTTGATAAGTTCAAAGATCTGGCCTTGGCTTTCTGTCCTTCCCACAGGTCATGGCCATCCTCTGCCTTGGTTTTAACTACCACCTGTGTATAAACAAATTTCATGTTTTTCTCCTCACTTCTGACCTATCTTTTAAGCATCCAACCCAAATAATCAGATGCGTGCCTGGCCTCTCCATTTGGGTATCCCACAAGCATCTCAAATTCAACATGCACAAAACTGAATTGATTCATTTACCCCCTTCTCCCCACATCATCTATAATCACGCAAACCAGAACCCAAGGTATCATCTGAGATTTCTCATTTTCCTTTAACTCCCAGTCCTGTCCTTCTACTACATGTCTACCCAATTTTGGGAATTCTGTTTCAAAAACTTCTCTAATTCTTTCACACTTTCACTGCCTTTCTTGCAACTTTCACGTCTTTCCTGAATTATTTTTAATAGCCACCCAACTAATTTTCCTGCCTCTTATCTTGCCACTGTCAGACTCATTCTCCCCTCAGATACCCAAGTGACCTTTCTAAAATAAAAGTCTAAGCCACCACCATATGTAATGTCTAGCCAGGGGCTGCCCGTTGTTTGCTTACGTAGTAGAATGAATATCCCTTTGCAGAGCCTACAAGAGGCTCTTCGATCTGGCACCCATATTTTATCTCTATTCTTCTCTCACCCCTCTCTCCAACTTAAAATCTGGCCCTCAAAATTCTATATATTCCCCAAAGCATCATGCTGTTTTATGTATTTGCAAATGCAAATGTATATATTTTGCATTTGTTTCCCATTTCCACCTTGACAAATTCCTGTTTATTCACAAAGGCTTAGTTCAAACATTATCTCTTAATTTCTTCCACTAATCCTTCCCCCTCCTTAGAGAGCTGACTACTTTCTCTGATCTGCCACAGTACACCTCTGTAGGGTATCTACCACACTTAATGTACACGTCTGTCTCTCCCGTAGACTGAAAACTCCTGAAGGGTGGGGATGATGTCTTATTAGTCTTTACCCTCACCCTTGACGCAGGGTCTGCCATAGCACAGGCATTTGTTCCATGTGTGATCAATAGGAGAACACAGAGCCTCATTGTCCTTCAAGTCAACCGGAACTGAAAACCTTAGAAGCCACCTTTGACGACTTCAAGTTCAGTCTCAGATGTTCCATCTGAGCAGCTTAGAACAGCTTCCCAAGCCTTTCACCAGTTCAATAAGCAACCAACCTGCCATGGAGTGTGCACTGTCATTGTTGAGCGGGACTCAGCAGCGCTCCCATAGATAGAAGGCCTTCTCTTCCTTGCACCCCAGTCCCACACCCTACAGATTGTGCATCTTAAAGGTCATGGTCAGGGTCAGTTTTTAGCAATCAAAACATCAGTAGGGAAAAAAATCCCACTCGGGAATATGGTGAGATGTGTTGGTTTCAAAACATTGCAGATTGTTAAATGAGTAATGTTAATGTGATCTCAGAATAGTAAACACACCCCCACATGGACAGTGCTATTAGTTGCAATATCTAGAGAGGAAAAAAGCAACATTGGGCTGCAAGAACTATGAAGAGATGTCTGTATGGGTAATTCAAGTTCTATTAGGGCAGGTAAGTTGTGTTTGTCCGACTGCCTCCTCTGAAACATGGGCGCACACACTCCCAAATCAAATCTTTCCTCTGGGGTAAGGTGTGTGATTGGGGGAAGCAGACGCCTGGGAGGGGAACACACAGAGAGGAAGAAAACAAAGGCCTTCATTTTCTAAAATTGTCACTCATTCTGATTGGGAAAGAGTTTCTCAAGAATTGTGAATGTCCTGCACAGGAAGTAAGACTTCATCACACGGCTAATAATCAGCCCTGTGCTTGTCAGGGATTGGTTTTTCCCTTCTGTGGTGAGAGGATGTCCCCAGGCGAGCTTGGACACCACCCCCAGCAGCCTCATAGCCATTTAAATGCATCCAGCACCCATCTTCCAAAAGGTTTGAGCACTAGGTGCCATTACACCAAAGCCATGTGGAAAACGCACAGTGGCAGGCTGGGACAGGGGGAGGGGTTCTTCCGCAGTTTCAAATGATTGTCATGGAGCTAGACCAACACCTTCCCCCAAATAGCCTTTTCTACTAAAGCAGCTTGCAGGAGGCCTGCACATGTATCAAGTTAAACAAAATGTACTTTTTTGTCACGCACCAGCTCAGTTGCCTATGCCACTTCTCTCTCTCTGATGCCCAGTTCTTCCCACAGAATCCAACATATTTAGAGCCTCTTATCATTAACAACCCAATCAACCAGTTTACTCCAAGGCACTGGCGACTCCATATAACTAGTGTTTACATTTAGAAGAGAGCTGATTACTTTACCCAAAGGAATGACTCTCTCATGGGAGCTGGTGACATGTCACAGTGCCTCTCTAGTCCTAATGCTATCCTGGACTTCTTTGACAAAGACAACACAGACTGAGGAGGGGCAGGGAGGCTGTCATCACATGAGACCTTGGGTGTGTCAATTCTTTTTTTTTTAAATCCTAACTCAAGAATATGCTTATTGACTTGAGAGAGAGAAACGTCTATGTGAGGAAGAAACTGCCATCTGCTCCCTCTAGTATTAGCCCTGACAAGGGATCGAACCCACAACCTAGGTATGTGCCCTGACCAGAGATTGAACCTGCAGTCTTTTGGTGTACAGGATGATGTTCCAACTAACTGAGCCACCCAGCCAGGGCAAGTGTGTCAATACTTAAGGCTCCAGTCACATGGTTCTCTTACAATGGATAAATGAAGGTCCTCATCCATTTCAATAATCACTGATTAAGCTCCCATTCTGTGCCAGCAATTGTTCCGGAGATATAATATATCAAAGAACAAAACTGACCAAGCCCCTGCCCTAGTAGAGAAATCAGTTTAAACTATTTCCATCTGTCTCCAAAAAGCAGAACTGGGACAAGTGGGTAAGAGTCTCAGGGAAGCAGATTTCTGTTTCACACAACATACGACCAAATATGGATCAGGAATGAACTCCCTGTCACTGGAGGGGCCTGAGAAGAAGCTGCGTAACTGCATGTTGCAGAGAGATTACACAGGGAGCTGGACCAGAGGGGTTGCCTTCAACTGTTTCTTAAAGCAGCAGGGACCTTTTTCCTTTCTTCCTTTTTTTGATACATAACATACATACAGTTAATAATGAAACAATTCGCCACCACCGACAAAGAAAATTAGAAAAATTCACTACACCTCAGTGCTGTGGAATAGCATAGGACATCGAGGCAAAATGATACAGTAACTGACCCACAAGGCTGAATGGTAAGGGAAGCAAAGGCAAATTTGGCTAGGATACTATTATATGCTCTTGAAAAGGGGAATGGCTGGAGAAATACTCAGTTATTTGACTACTTATAAGCAGGCAGCCTTACTGTAACTGCATGGAATGCAAGCAAAGAGGTAGAGAAGGGAAAAGATGAGAGAGAGAAGAGCAATATAGAATCCAGGGTAAGCAGGGATTTTTTTTAGGATAAAATCTTATCATTAGCTCCAGTGTTAGAAGGCAGAGTCACTGTGGCTGAAGGAGAAAGTTTGGATGAGAGGGCCCCTGAACATCCCTTTGTCCACTAAACTCTAGCTATCCACAAGCTGCTAAATGAGATGATCAGAGAGCTCCTGGCCTGCCCTAGCATCCTGAGGATGTGGGAATCTAAGTGCAGTGGCATACGTTTCTCACAGTCTTTCCCTCCCTCTTCCCTACCTCCACCTTTCCTGGGAGAGTCTGGTTAAGCCAGAGAAGAGAGCCAGAGGCTCTGGAGTGTATTGGGACACTTAGTGAATGCTCTCTGAAAATGTCAATATGAGTCAAGGACGTTACTTCATTTGAGTAGACTTGAAAAAAATAAAATCGCTCCTCCAGCTCCAAAGTGAGCCCATTGCCTGGGATCCTGAGCCTTGCGGATGAGCCAAAGAGATCAAAAACAGATGAAAAAGGTCTGCCTCCTTGGGGAAAGGAGGGCAGAAGGCAAGGGAGGAGGGCACTCACTGAGACGCGTCAGAACACATTTGCACCATTCTCTGACCATACATAGTCATCGTCTTCTAATGTCAGGTTTACTCCTAGCAATGGACTCTAT
Source organism: Anoura caudifer (assembly GCA_004027475.1). Classification (NCBI taxonomy): domain Eukaryota; kingdom Metazoa; phylum Chordata; class Mammalia; order Chiroptera; family Phyllostomidae; genus Anoura; species Anoura caudifer. The sequence continues at coordinate 19,047 of PVKU01006913.1, forward strand.
CATCACACCTTCTCAGATATGCAATCCCAAGTAGAACTAAGGGATTATGCATTATTTTGCAATCTGGAGCAGAAAGCTAGAGAAGCGTCTTTCTTCACAGTCCATGCCTAGAAATTTTCATCCCCGTTGGGCACTATGTGCTTGGAAGGAAAAGCCATCTGCAGGTCAGAGGACTCTGGGCTGGCAGCTATTCACTTCCAGGGGCTGGTGATAAAAGGTGGGAGAGGGGAAGCCAGCAACTTGAAATAGAGGTTAAAGTCGTTTTAAGCATGTAGCTACTGAACAGAGCCTCAGGTTTGCCTGATCATAACCTTACCACTCTCTCAGCTGGAATTTTCCTGAAAGTTCATCAAAACTGGACTCACATCCTCTAGCCTCATTGTCTAGAAAATTGTGACTTAAAGTGAATGAGTCAGCCAACCCATGTTTTCCCAAAATGTGTAATGTACATGAAACATGACTTGGGAAGATGTTAACAGGTGTTACTAAAATTCTGAATACTTTGGGAAACTCTGTTTTAAACAAAACTAAATAGGATTCATTACTGCAGAACTGCTCAAAACCTAGAAAATGCTTATGTGAATTCTGACTCTCCAGGAAAAAAAACATAGTATACAGTTTTTCCCACTTTTATTTTAATTCCGAATACTTTTTCTCACAGGGCACTGAAGGACACTTTGGAAAATGCTGTCAAAAAACAAACACTTAACCAAATGATATGAATTTACAGTTTCATCTTTCATTAAAATAAATTAGTATTTCCAAAGGACACCAATTTCCTGTCTGTCATCTTGGGAGATAAGCTTGCAAGCACATATATGAATTGTCTACGTGACTGAAGCTTCAAACACCAAAGCAAGTAAAACTTTTTATCTGAAAATCTTTCTACAGTGTGTTACACACATTTCTACTTTTGATTATAAAAATGAAACAATTCTGAGTATAAAAGTAAACGTGTTACTTTTAAAACTTAAAGTTTTAAACGCGTTTACTTTTAAAACTTAAAAATTGGGAAAAAATAAGAGAAAAGTTGAAAACCCATAAATCTGTTAACATTTGGTGTAATTTCTTTCATTTTACTCTGTATGAAGTAGTTGCTGAAATATAAAATAAATGTCATAGTTCACTTACTATTTTCTATGTCATTTACATTCTTTGAAAATGTTATAATGGCTCTATTATAATTTGAAATGTATTGTACTTGACTTAACCATTATTTTCATCAAATAAATCAGTTGTTTTCATTAGAAACAAGGATGAACATGTTTTTGCAGAAATCTTTGTTTCTATTTCTATTTCTTTTAAATAGAAAACTATAAATAGAATTAACATGTCAACGTATATAAGTATCTGTAGGCTCTTCATACATAATTGTCAAATTGCCTTGCAGAGGATTTGTACCATTCATATACTCCCGATTTAGGAGCGTGATATTTTATCACACCCTCACCAACATTTAATATTATCAGTTTTTAAAAATCAGTGTTAATTTATAAGTTAAAACTGCCATACTGTTCTCACTTTCTACTACCAGTGAATTTAAACATTTTTGTATACTAATTTTTTCTCTAATATTTTTACTAATTAATATTTCCTCCTTCTATGAACTGTCTACGTATAATATGCCTATTTCTGCCTTGTGGCCTTAACATTTTTTGTTGTTTTGTGTGAACTCGGTTAAGGTAATTGACTGCCGTATTCATGCCAAATATTTTTCACAACTTGCTATTTACCTTTTAATTTGGTTTTTGGTTTTTAATATGCAAATATTAACATCTATTTACATTAAAAAGTGTATCTTTCGCTTTTTTTCTTTCTTCCTTTGCTTTCCTGATTAAAGAATCCTTTCTTATTCAGAAGCCAGATGAATATTCACTAGCTATCCTCTAAGTGTTTTGTGGTTTCATTTTTTAAATCCTTTTGAAAAAATATGGTTTTTAAGCTGAGTAAAACATTTTCTTAACGACTCAGGATCACTGTTTTGAACAGTGTTTAAAATTCTGTGCCATCCACCAGGTCGCCCTCAGAGCCACTGCAGCGGGTGGAAAAGAATTCTCCTCATTCTCTGTGACCTCAGACTCCTGTGATTTGTTAGTCTGTGGCTGATTTTCAGTTTTAATCTCTTCTTCTGACGTTAGGCTCCCAACTCTCATTTCCTATTATAGATAATTGTCTGCCACTCACAATGCTCCCTCCTTTTAACAACTGGTAAACCAAATACCCAAAGTCGTATTACTGTCAACTAAATCTATGTGCAGCCTGGGCATCGAAGACAGAATAATGGCCTCCCAAAGGTGTTCATGTCCTAACCCTGGAATCGGTGAGTATATTATGTTTACATGCAAAGGGAAATTCAGGTTGCTGAGTGGCGGACCTTGAGATGTGGAGATTATTCTGGGTTACAAGGTGGGTGCAGTGTAACTGCTGGGGCCCTTATCAGTAAAAGAGGGAAGCAGGAGGGTCAGTGTCAGTGATTCACCATGAGGACGACTGGACCAGCTGTTGCTGGCTTTGAAGATGAAAGACTGCTGGAAGCAGAGGAATTCAGGCAGCTAGAAGCTAGAAGCTGGAAAAGGCAACAAAATGGCTTCTCTCTGGGAGCTTCCAGAAAGTAGTGCTGCCTTCCTAACACCGTGGTTTTACCCCAGTGATACCCATTTCAAACTTCTGACCTCCAAAATTGTAAGACAATAAATTTGTGTTGTTTGGAGCTTTTAAATTTGGCCAATTTGTTACAGCAGCAATAAGAAGCTAACACACTGGACCTAGAAGTGTGTTAACCAGAGAAAAAGGCATTGGCTCTGGTGGTTGGCCTTGATGACTGCTATTTTGAGAGCTCTGAGGTTTTCTTTTCCCCACTCGCCCTCCAATTATTTCCATGGTTGCAGGAAATCTAACCTACATCTAGATAAGAGCCTAAGTAGGGCATTATTATTTTACAAGAATTGGCCCCAACAAATTAAGTTGCAAGCTTTGGGTCAAAGGGTGAAGTAAAAGGAAGCGACAGAGACAAAGTATTTTTAAAGTTTTTCAGAGAAATCACAAGGCTGGACCTTCTGCCCAGTTTGGAATAAAGAATGTCCAAGAGAGGGTCATGACCCCTGAACTGGGTGAGAGCATCACTGTTTAATGAACATCTGCACTGGGTCAGATAATCATCAAAGTCTCTAGGTAAAAATCCCCTCTGTCTTTAAAAGACTGGGTAGTTCATGGCAGGAGACACAAATAACCCACTGAACAGAAAGTGTCTTTTGGGAGTAGGGGTGGGGGGTTGAATGGATCTTGTGCCACCAAGAGCTATGGATCCAGACCAAGTTGTAAACCATAAACCAGTCCAATAAAAAAACCTACAGTCCTCAAGACTAGTAAACATAAAAATATGGGAGGATCAGAACAGAAGGCACTAGCATCTGACCTTAAAATGCTTCAGGACATTTGTCCAGTAGTGTAAGTAGAACCTACACTTAGGTAATTTGTTGTGATAGATGTAGAGGAGAAGTCTGAGAAGTGAGCATTCTTTATCTCTGTATCCTTAATGCCTACCAGGGTTTTGCAGGTAGTAAGTGCTCAATAAATTCCCATTATGAGAATAAGCAAAAGAAATAATTTAATAATCTTCTGCCACCTTTAAATCACTTTCTGGCTCTAGGAACATAGATTTAATATCACTTTTTAATAAAAGTTTTCAACCTCAACATAAAAGACCATTTCATGCAGCCCTAGCACAAGTTAACTTAGGAAGCCAAAAAAAGCAATGAGGAAGTACTTCATTCATTATTAGAATTATTTTTTCCAAAGGAAGAAGAAGCTGGTTTTCTCTGAGTTAAAATATTTGGAGTGATATTTGAGGAAGAAGAGCAAAATGGTTAGTGGTAAAGAGGGAATAATGATTACATGTTAATGTCATAATTTAACATGTAGTTTTAATAAGTTAATACAGGTATTCACTTAGAGAGCAAGCGGTGCCTGGTAGAAATGTACTTGATAGGATATCACATGACTCTTCAACATTTTCAGATGTTCTCCAATGATTAAAAAATAATTCTCAAAAACATAATTTAAAATCATAATTTATAATAAAACCAAAGAATATAACAGTTTTTTAAAGGAAAATGAATAGATCATGATAAGATGATCTTTACATGTATAGAGTGGTATTCAATACACAGAGTTATGCAAATAAGAGCATAGATTTAAATATTTTATTGGTTGTGTTCATTACATGAAGGATCACACAATAAATCCTCTACTAAAGTAAAGATAATTTCTTCAAGTTGGTATTAATACTATAATTTCTAATATTATATGCATATATATTCTCATCCAAATGCATACCTTAAGATTAAAAAAACTGAATGAGGGGTTTCCCTCAGGGTCTAGAAACATGAGCATCAAGACGAAATGTAACATAGAGATCAGATATGTTGAGCAGTATTGACTAAACCATATCCTTAAGATAATAAAATTCACTTTCAAAGTACTGACTGGGGCATTTAAAGACTCGTACAGAATTGACAGCTACCTATGGTGAATGTTAGACCCAAATGCAAAAAAAGATTAAAAAATAAAATAAAAAAACATAAACCAACTTATGAAGATTTTATTTATTTTTAGAGAGAGTGGAGAGAGGGAGAAAGAGAGGGAGAAAAATATCGATGTAAGAGATAAACATTGACCGGATTGCCTCTTGTACACCCCCAACTGGGGAAAAGCCCTGCAACCCAGGCACGTGCCCCAATGGAGAATTGAACCAGGGACCTTTTGGTTCACAGACCAATGCTCAGTCCACTGAGACACACTGGGCAGGGCAAAACATAAACAAATAAAAAAAACCTTCCCTCTCGTCACAAAGTTTAACTCCATACTTGCTTTGATGGAGGAGGGGAGAGGTCAGATTCATTTGCTGACATCGAGGAAGCAATAGGATGGGTGTGGGTTTGAGGCTGCCAGTGTAGAGTAGCTAAATGATCTACATTTAATATGAATGACTGTGTAGTTTTCTCATTTTTTGTTATCAAAGAAATGTGGTAAATCTACAACTTTAAGATCTGGGTCAGAATTATTCCAGCACTTTCTTTCCTCCAAAATCCCTAGATATGTCAATATCTCAGCTCACATTCTTGAGAGAAATGCACTATCAAGAACCAAGTGACACCATTTGGGGCCCAAATTAATTTTACAATTAATCGGTGTGAGCACAAATTTTTTAGCTCACATGTGTGGAAACATACCAAGAAGAAATAGGTCTTTTTGTTTCTTAAAAAAAAAAAAAAAAAAAAGAGGGAAAGAAGCTGTGATCATGGGCAACTGGTGTGGGTTCACTGTAAAAAGGTATGCCGACCAATTGCACTTGTTTTTGTTGGGCTTTTCGCCCCTTAAGTGAAGGTACAGCGCAGACATTGTGTACCTTGATTTCGGCAAAGCATTTGACAAGGTCTCTCCTGTGTCCAGGTAGAAGCTGTGGCCTGGAGGACAGTAGAGCTGGTAGACTGTTCCTTCAGTGCCAAGACCACCAACCATTGGGCTGACCAGGGGGAAATCTCTCCTCTTAGTGCTTCAAGGCACCTAGACCCTGTCCTGTCCCAATTCTTTTACCAAGGATTGGGTAAAGCCTGGATTGCATTACTTAGCGTGCTCACTACCATGGCGAAGACTTACAATGCATAATGTTCTTGACAGCCACGGGAAGGGAACAGAAGATTCCCAAGCTTCATTAGTGGTTTGGGTGTGAGGAGCTGTCCAAACATGACTGCACATCAGAAACACCTGGACCATGTTGAAAAATATAGACACCCAGGCCTTATCCCAGGCCTACTTAACTCAGATTTCAAGGGGTAAAGTCCTGGCATTTGTTATTAATTACCCAGGTGATCTACAAACAATTGACTGAGCACCCCACTTTCAGAACCATTGCATTAGTGGAATTTAGTATAAAGGTTCTTCCAGCGTCGTAAATGGTCCTTATCTGGTAATCTAGAGATCTTCATGGACTTTCAAATTACGAGAAAACCCTTCCCTACACTGTGGCTGCATCCTACCTTGACCCTTCCTCATAAGGGAAGGGCAGGGCAGAGGAGAAGAGCACAGCACCTGATGAGGAGAGCACCAGCCAGACTTGGAGTCAAGCCCTTACCAGCTGTGCTGGGGGAGGGGATTCTGTGCTTCCTCCTATTAAACTGAGGGTTTAGCAAGATACATGTGTAAAAGTTTTGCTCTGCATGGAGGTCATCAATTAATGCCAGCTTTTACTATTAATAGACTATTCACACTCCCCAGTTCTGTGGATTTTACCAAAGCCTGTAATTTTACCAGAACATGCCTTTCCCTGCAGCTCCGCCCAGAGAAGGAAAGAAGCCACCATCAACTGACCGTCAACTGTGTGCTGCACACTAGGTCCCTCTCAAATCTAATCGTATTTCCTTTCATCCTCACCATACCCCTTGTTTTTGCACGTGAGAAACCTGAAGCTCAGATAGGTTAAATGTGTTCCCACAAGTCACCCAGCTGGAAAGGAACAGATCAATACCATGAATTTGACTATCGAACTTGCACTGAGGATTCCCCACGGCCCTTTTTAAATGGTTAATGTAAGGAATGGAGAGAGCTTTGCCCTTTAAAAAATCTAAGGAGAGACATTTTGAAACTGTGAGGGAGGGGGGAAGTCACACCACCTACACACCTCATTACCTGAACACTCAGAAATTAGCCAGAGGAAAAGCCAGGAACTCATTGCTGTCTCTGTCTCTCTCTCTCACACACACACACACACCCCCACACCCACACCCACACACTCCTGACCACCTTATTTGAAATTACAGCAAAACCTCTCTTATAACAATCTTATTCCTTTGCCCTTCTTTATTTTTTCTTACCACTTAATAATTACCTCACATACTATTATTTTGGTTATCTTATTTATTATGACTCCTCACCACTAATATGTTATTTCTTTAAGGGAAGGAATTTGTGTCTACTTTTTAATTCTCATGTACACATGGCTAGAACAACATGGCACACATTACCATTCACTGAATATCTGTGACAGAGTAAATGAAAGAATCAATATAGTACATGGATGGATAGATGGGTGGGTGGGTGGACGGATGAATGAATCAATAAATGAATGAATAGAAAAATTCTAGAAAGGTAGTAATCATAAATGTTGAAAGTAATTATTTCTTTAAATAGTGCATGCTTTGGTTTTTCTATTACAAATATGAATTATTTATATAATAATAGATTTTTTTAAGCGTAACCTCAACTGTCCAGGTTATTACTGACTTGAAGTTGAATGAGGGCAAAGGCAGAGCTGGGTTTATCTTCGAGAGAACAAATGTGCTGGGTCTTTTCCACAGACCTCTTCATATCCACAGTCCATCTTTCCTCACTCTGCTCTGCGCCCTGGGATGCTGACCTCTTCGAACCGAATCAACAAGTTCTCTTGACCTTTGGCTCCCAGTTGGGAAAGGAATGAGGTCGGGCTGTTTGTTCCCCTGGCTCTCAGGTTGCGGCAGATGGGCTGTGTCCTACTGAAGGCCCCAGTGCTTGTCAGCCACCTTTCCACAGCCCTGCCTCTGTGGGTCCTATGACTGCTCCCTCTTGCCTCCCTCAGGCCTAAGGCTGTAAGAGCTTTTAATTTCAAATTCTCTTCACTGGTCATCTTAACACTGTCCATATGTTAAAGAGTCCCTTTATGAAATTTTCCTCAATTACTGGTTGCATAGACCACCAGTTTCTGGCTGGGTATGTGACTGAACGGGCGAAATGGGGAAGTGCACTCACAATTGTGAGAGCTGACTTTCACTGCAGCCTTGCTCAAGGCCGGCCACCTCTCTGGCCTCAGTCTCTTCATCTGAAAACTAAGAAAATTGGGCAAGACAACCTCTAACATTCTGTAACTTCAAGAAACCCTTTGCTTAGAGAACGAAGTGGTTACTTCCCCATTGGCTAGAAAGTGTCGAATTGATTCAGATTCTGCAAAGGGTCCAGTCTTCCAGGAATTTACCCACAAGTATTGTCCATAAATCACTCACAATAAAGCTGATCGTGGCAATAAAAATGTCACCAAAACCGAGTCCTGTCTTTGCCCTCAATCAGCTTCAAGTCAGTAATTTCCTGGAAAACTGAGGATACATTTTTTAAAACTGTTATTACACAAATAACACAGTTTATAATAGGAAAAACTAGCATTTTCAGCTATTTAAAGAGATGTTAATTGCTTTCAACATTTACGAGTGATACCTTTCCAGATTTTTTTACTACTCACTCATTCATTCCACGGATATTTACTGAGTGCCAGTATAGGCCTGGCTGTTCTCGGCATGTTGATGTAAGCGTAGTGGCGCCTTATTGTGAAGCGCTCATGTTGCCACATCAGAACTCTAGAGGCCACCTCAATTCTCCACTTTGGCCAAGTATAACATCTGAAGAATTATGTAATCTCTGCTCTTCTTCGGGCAGTATGTACACAGGACACCTAAGTTTTTGGAGGGGTGAGGTTGTTTGTTTTTGTTTTCATTTTTCTGCAGCACTAAGTCAAACCTTTGTCCCATTTGACTTGGCTTCTCTCAGACACAGCCTCCAGCCTCCAGCAAGGAGACCATCACCAATCCAAAATGCCACCAATAAAAAACGATGAGGACCCCTTTGGGAAGTGGGAATTGTTTAACCAGACAACGTTGGAGGTTTGGGAGTAGTGTCTCCGAAAGACAGAGCAGATTCAAGGCAGCGAACTCCTTCATCCGGCATGACTGGAGAAGTGGATCTTCCCAAGCAGGCACAATGGGTGTGAGAGGAGCCGCACATACCGCTGTGACAGGACAGGGCTGTCCGGCTCCTTCCTTCATTCAGTGTCCTTCCAGCCTCACACCAGTGAAGGAATGTTTTGTTTTGTAAAACATTGCACCAACTTTATGTTCTCAGAAGCACCAATATCAGCAAAATGTGCATTTGTCTATGTTACTGACATTCTATTTTGTGGAATATCCAAGACTCAGGCTTACTTCAGGAAAGAGCCAGCATGACCCCCCATGATGAAATCAAGGCTGATTGTCACCTCACCTGTCACTACTCAAGGCTTGCTGAGAAGGCAGACACACTCACTGCTGGAGAAGTAATAATGGTACACGGAATTTTGTGAATATATTAATTTTTGGGCAAATGACTCTTAAACCCTATTTTAATATTTAATATTAAGCACTCTTTAACATTTATCAAACAACGTTTTGAATTTACATGTTACAAACAGAATGGAAGAGAAAAGAGAGAAGGGGTCCCGAAGCCCAGCAAGTCAGGGCTGCGTGGGCCACAGGGCAACCTGCTCTGCTCCACAGCAGGGTCATCTGTAAAACGGGACGACAGTACCCTCACCCTAGGGATGGTGTTAAATGGTATGTAAGATGCTTATAATAGGGCCTGGCACATGGTCAACGGTCAATAAATGTTAGCTATTACCCTCCTCTCCTCCTTCTCCACCTTTCCCATACTCGAAGAGCCTTCCTGCTCTGCCCCTCAGAATTTCATCTTCCTTCTGGAAATCAGCTGTACCTATGGACCCTTCCATATATCACAAGATATGCTGATGATGTTTCACAGCCCCTACATTACGGACATTGGAAAATTTTAAACAAATTTGACACTGAAACTAGCTCCAACCGGCAATGATCCCACCTCAGACACTCCTCCTGTGCCAAATACCATCACTGTGCCGAGAACAACGAAACATGGACCACACTCACTTTGGTGACTGAAAAGGCAACTTAGGTTCTTATTCCCACTCATCCAACAAATATTTACTAAATGCCTGGCATGTTCCAAGCCATGGCAGGAACACCAGAATGAATCAGACATTGACGTTCTTAAAAGGAATTTCCATCAGAAGTTGGGAAAAAATCAGAGAGAGATTGTTAATACAGGTAGAAAGTGATGTGGGCCACAGAGAAGCACAGCTACAGTGCGTGGCTCCCCAGTGACAGGGGAACTGGTTTCTGCTGGTGAATCGAGAGAAGAAAGTGCAATTTCTACAGACGCAGGTTACTGATGCCTGCCATGAGTAGTGAGTGACTCAACTCATCCTAAGACCTTAAGCACAAGGATTTGGTCTTTGTCTAAGGAGTTTTGTTCACCAGAATTGTAATGCGGGCCAAGTTTTTTCATGCCTTATGCCTTTATATCAGCAGTCTCTCCCACCACCGCTTCCACCCTCATGCCCCTTGCAGTGATGGAGCCAGACCTGGGTCTTGACCCACACTCCCTTAACATTCTCATCCTACTTGAATGTCCCCATTATGTGCCCCTTGTTCTTCAGAGCCTCTGGGTGGCAGTGGGCCATTTCTCAGAGAAGAACTCACCAGGACCGCAGGCATCACACTGACATCACCATGTTTGACACAAGTAACCTCTGAAGTCACGCACATATTCTGCCTGTGTTTAAAGCTGTGGCCCGTGGTATTGTGGGTATTTAGTCAGTGGTAATAACCAATCAATGGGTTTTGACCCAGCTCAATCACAACAAAACCTCAGTAATAATCTGGCAACTTCAAAGTTGTAGTAATGAGGCTTCAGTTTGGTTATCACATTGAAATCTCTATGAATAATATTGGCTAGATTTGTGCTGAGTGCAATCTGCTCACCAAAACTTTAAGGCCTTAACTGAGAAAGCCACAGGACTTCAACACGTAGACTTATCAGGCCAAGGAATAAACATTTTTAGATAAAAGCTAACACAAAGAAATAATGAAAGTTGTTTTAAATTTTATACATGCCAACTGCAAAGATGGATACAGGTGGCTTTGTAACTGTCTTTTGAATTGCCTCTCTATCTTTGTCAATATAACATCATTTTACATGGATATAATACTATGTAATTTTGGTAACACATTGGTCTCTTGAAACATGGTATTCTGGAAAGGTCAACACTGTGCCAACCTACCCACAGCCTCTTCAGAGGGGATCCACCCTCCCCACACTCCCTGCTGAAAGGGCAGGCCCATGCAGCCAGGTTGAGTACTCAGTGCTCCACCTCTTCTGTCCATAGATGTTTGACCCTGGCCCAGGCTTCTGAGCCAATGGTACACAATCCATGGGCTTGGTCAGGGAATTACAGTCTGTCCTGATAGATAAACCAGACCAATCAGATTCTCTGTCAGGGTCCTGAACTTGAGGCAAACATAGCCATCAGTTAGTCTAAGACCAGAAGAAGCAGATGTGTAGCATGCTATATTTAATCATAGAACTCAGAGATCCATGAGCTCCAACTGCTGAAGGCCTGGGAGACTTTGTGAATCTAGAATCACCTTTGAGCTCTGGGCTCCCTGAGGCCAAGATTTAATATGGCTCTTGTTCTTGGATTTCCACGAGCATTCTTTTATCATTTAAAAATAATGTGACATAATACAATATGCTAAAATCCCATGTCTTTCTTGTCTTGCAAAAAAAAGAACCAAATTAAAACCAATGGGAAATTAAAACTGGGCCCCAACTGGATGCCTGGGCCACAAGGCCTTCTAGAGACAAGAAAACAAGCTGGCAATGCCTTAGCCATTACTAGGAAGGCAATAGAAAACAAAAGAAAAGAAAAAAGGGAACTGAAAGCCTTTAGAGATGATTTGGGAAGTTTGTGTGTGTGTGTGTGTGTGTGTGTGTGTGTGTGTGTGTGTGTGTGCCTCCTTGTTGGGTATTCAAAGGTTTATAGAACCAACACCATGAATGGAGAAGGCAGAGCTTCACTGAGTTATCTGTCATGGGTGAAACCTAGTATTTTAATAACTAAACCTAAAATAGACTATGAATGACTGCTGGTTATGAGATATGCTAGGTGAACAGGAATCACAAGTGATTGAAGCCAATTCACATGAAAAACAGGATAATAATATTTGAGGCAGGCTCCAAAGCAGGTGCTTCATTCTGGGTGTGTCTGCATGGCTATGGTTTTTGTTTCCACTCAACTTCAGAAACTAAATAACACTGTTCTCTATTTAAAAATGTAAATGTATTGGTTCATATAGGCTGTGCCTAAATAAAACACAGTTTCCAAATATATCCTCAGTGGTACCATTTTAGGGCCAAAGATATTTCATAGCCTGGAGTTAAATACAGTTTGGTCCCTACCTAAATAACAATCAATTTAGAAATTAAATTATTATTGTGTTTGATCAAAGACATTTCACAAGTTTAAAAACTAAGCTTTGTAAATTGAAGTTTTTGCTACTTGAATTGATATTGTGTATGCCTATTATCATGTAAATTATGTCTTCTTATCTAGGGGAAGCAGTGTGGTGAAGTGGTTAAATTTTGGACTTTGGTTAAGATGGACCTGAATTCAAACCCAGACTCAATGGTTTGTCTAGTCATATGGCCTGGGGCAAGTTAATCCCCTAGGCTCTTTAGTTCTCAAACAATGATGAAAATAATAGTACGCACCTTCAAAATTTTGTAAGAATTCAATGAATTAAGGTACATAGAGTGTGTAAAGCAGTGCCTGGCCCGTAGAAAATACTCTACAATGCTTTCTGCTATTATTTGTATTACTTTCATTGAACTCAAAAGTCTCATTGATTAGACGCAAGTATTGTACTACATGTATATTTTCATAAACTTTAGAACTCACAAGAGGATAGGAATTATCATTCCAATTTTACAGTTGCAGAACTAAGGTGCAGAAAAAGTTAACTAATTTGCTAAAGGTTGCCTCATTACTGAATGGCAGGGATAGGATTTGTTAATTAACAGATTAATTCATTCAGCATGTTTTTATTAAGTACTAGCTACATACTATTCTATGTGCTAGAATACAGAGGGGAAACAGGCACACATAAATTCTTGTCCTCATGGAACTAACCTTCAGCTAGGGAAGAGAGTTGATAAACAAAAGGAGCCGGTAAAACTTATATTAGGACAGATAGGAAAGTGTGCTGAGAAAACTCAAGCAGGAAAGGGAAGAGGGAGCGTGGGTGTGTATATTGGGAAGGGGGAGCTGGAGTTCGGCATGCAATTATGGCTAGAATGGTAATAAGGGAAGGTCTTGCTGAGAAGGGGATGTTTGAGGTAAAGCCTGAGAGAAGAAAGAAAGACAGGCTGGGGGAACGGGGGCTAGGTATCGAGGGGAAAGGTTTCAGGCAGAAGAAAGAGCATATGCAAAGCCCCCAAGGCGGGAGTGTGCCTGGCACGTTCCAAGAACAGTAAAAGGGCTGCAGTCCAGCGACAGCAGAGAAAAGAGGAAGAATAGTAGGAGATGAGGACAAAGAGTGGAGGGCTTGGCTGACACGGGTATTTGCTAAAGAGGACCCTCCCCATGTTTGTGTTAACTGAAGCTCTGCCTCCACAAAGTCAACACATCTGGAGAAGCCACTGATGGAAGAGCCTCCGCCTTGGAAAGCCCATCTTGCCTCCCATCCACTCCATCCTGTAGAGAGGAAAACCCAGACTTGGCGTTGGCAGTCAGGTAGTTCATCGGAACTGGAAACCACCTCACCAGCCCCTCCCCTGCCCCCCCTGCCCCCCGCCTGCCGCCAGCCGACTGGAAGCAACCATGACGATGGTGCTAGGAGCCCTTGCAGAGATGTGCTGTGGTCTCTGTGAGCTCATCAGAGCAGCTTCCTATGAAGGAGTTTCAATTCAAGGTCATTTTTGGTTCCTTTTCGGTAGCAGACTCAAAACCAGATCTATTCAAGTGTAGGAATAGTGCCGACACATTAATAGCCAGACCCCAGTGGGAGTTTTATTTTCCATTTCCTCCTCCCCCATATTTATTTGTTTCTTTATCTCCTCTTTGTGGTAAAGGTGACCTTGCATCATATTTTCAAATGAAAATGTAAAAGGTAGGGTGAAGAATGGGAGGATGCCACCCTGCATTGGAGCCCACTTTTCCCCAGACCATGTCAGGCTGAGCCAGCTGGCCTGCCTGTGTTCAAATCCCCATCCCACCGCTTAGAAGCTCTGTGACCCTAGTCAAAATATTCAACCTCTCAGAGCCTCAGTTTCCTTATTTTTAAATTGGGGATGATAATAATATCTGCTTCATAGGCTTACAGTGAGAATAAAATGAAGTAATTTAATGTTATTTTAGAATTTAGCCAAAATTGGGTAAAATCCCATTCTTGGGGTGCTTTTTATTGCAATGAGAAGTATGTTCCAGACACTAAGAGGCAGGGGTCCAAATGACATGCTTTTCTCTGCATTTACACTCCAAACAAGATTCAGATATTTTCCGCCTGCCTCCATCTCTCTGCTGAAGATTCTGTTCTTCCCCTGTTGGGTGGTCCCAGCCTCCCTAAGCTGATGAGTCTCTTGAATTCTTACAAGCAGACACAGGGAGGTCTAGGGAAGCAATTCCTCCACCAGCTTAAATGGAGAAGATGTTCCAACTGCACTTACTGCCTCCCCAGGGGCAGACTTTAAGCTGTTCCTGCCTCATGCAGGGCACTGAGGGAAATGTTTGCAAATTCTCCCATAAAAATGAGGGGGAAAAACAACTATCCTTTCTAGACAAGAGAATCTGCAGGGATTACATTTTCCCCCCATCAGCCTAATTTAGCTTTTGGGAAAGGGGCACACAGAACTTGGTGGATGTTTAATGGTTACAGCTTATTAACCCTACGTGGTCCTGTAGAAAGGAAAAGTCACGACACGGTCTTGTTAGAAAGTCTCCACTGGCTGGATTAGCAAGCAGTCAATATTACTATTGGCAGTAGTATAAGTCAGTGAATGAAAGACACATTAGGAATAGTTACAGCATTTTACAGCAACAGCCAAAGCAATTCTCCTAGGATCGTTGTAAGTGAAAAAATGTGTTCTGGAAAACTTGTAGCTCAATGATTTAGAAAAATGTTTTCTTATTGGCTCAGATGACCATTTCTGAAATGACTTATCATGCTTCCTAACTAAGCCTCAACAGACAAAGCCCCTTCCGATTATGATTTTAAGTTGTTCATACCTATGATTGCATGGGCTCAAATGACCTTGATACTTGTATCAAATGACCTTGATATAGACTTCCTGAAATGCACTTAAAAAAACATATGAAGGATTCGCCCTAGGTAAGAAGGTTAGTGTTATGTGGACAATCACCTTGACTTACCTCCAATTGAATAAGTTCCGATTGAGATGTGTCAGGATTTTTTGAAAGATGCACCATAGGACAAAAGAGCCTGGTTTAAACATAGAGACCTACCAATCCCATTCCCCATTCCATCCCCAGAGATGTGTCCACCAGAAGCCATGTATAAGAATGTTCATAGCAGCTTTATTGATAATAGTCCAAAGTTGAAAGCAACTCACTGTGCCACAATAGTAGAATGGATAAATTGTAGTACACAAACTCAATAAGATACTACTGAGCAACTCAACATTTTTTTTAAAAGCTACTTCTATACACAGCAACTTTGATTGGATCTCAAAACATCTGAAAAAAAAACAGACAGAAAAAATTATTCACTGTATGATTCTATTTACATAAAATTGTGAAGCAGACAAATCTAATCTATGAAGATGGAGATCAGAAGAGCAGTTAACCTGGCCAGGATGGGGATGGGGAAGGGGGTTATGTAATTGGAAGTGTACAAAGGAGCCTGCTGGATGCTGAGATACTCCTGATCTTGATTAGGGTGGTGATTCTCTGGATGTACACATACAAAAAACTCACCATCTGCACACTTACTATTTGTGCAATTTACTCTTTGTAAGTTGTGACTCCATTTTCTAAAAAAATAAGGAAAAAATTAAATATAAAGGTAAACAGTATCTGTGTTTTTTCAGTGGATTTTATAAGACTCTGGGATCACAAACCCAAGAACTATGACTCCCATACAGACAGACCTTGCCCAGGGTTATTCTGTAAGTATTCGGTCATCATTAACCAGCATTATTGAGCCCTGGGGTGGGGGGTTGCACGAGCTAGCTTCTGGCGATATGATGGGGAACAACACTATCATGTTCTCACTCTGTAAGAGGAGAAAACATTTCAGAAAGAACCTACACACATAGTTCTATAATTTTAAAATGTAACATGAGCAGTAGTAAGAAAATCATAGAAGAGCTCTTACAAGGGAAAGAAAAAGATGTGGGCCTGGTTTTGTTTCATCAAGAAAGTCTCCCTGAGGAAATTACACATGAACAAAGGTATGAAGGTTGGGTAGGCATAAACCAAAAGAATGGTGGGAAAAGAGGAGAGGAGAGAAGGGGAGGAGAGGGGAGGATGAAAGGGAGGGGAGAGAGAAGAGGAGAGAAGTATGGGCAAAGGCCTGAAGTTCACTGATCCAAGATTCTGGGGGAACTCTAGTGTGGCTAAAATGTAGTGAGTAAGGGGGAGAGAAGAGGAAAATGAAAGTAAGGAAGGAGGGGTACGCTAAGGCCAGGGTGCAGAATGCTTTCAGGTCAAGATTAGGGTTTAAGGTAATTGCCTGGTATAATTTGAAGAGTCAAGGGGTTCTGGGAGTTTTAGGTAAGATCTGATTTAAATTTTGAAAAGATCACTGGTTTAGTTTACTCATAAACTAAAATAGTAACAGAGTCAAAGAGACCAAGTAAGACTATTGAAATCATACAGGAAAAGGGGGCAACTTGAATTAGCATGGTAAGAATGAAAATAGAGAAAGGTAAATGGAAACACACCAGTTTTTCCAAACTTATCTTCTCTTCTGGTGACCTTCTGTCTTCAAACTCTATTTCTCTCTCTCTCTCTCTCTCTCTCTCTCTCTCTCTCTCTCTCTCTCTCTCTCTCTCTCTCTTCTCCCACCCGATCAAAATACATATGTACATTTGTAGCCAACCCTTACCCATTTACCCACTAGGTCCTAACTGTGCTGAGATTGGAATAATGATGGGGCATAGCCAGTGCCATACTAAGAATTCCGATTCATATTCAGTCCAAAACAAAAGGAAATTAAGAGTAAATACTCACATTTAGTGAACATCATCTGTGTGCCAAGCATCAAGCTGGGTACTTTCACATTTGTCAGCTTGTACACTGCAATAGACTGAACGAGTGCTCCCCACCCCTACCAAATGCTTAAGTTGAAATCCAAATTCCCAAGGTGATGGTATTAGGAGCTGGGCATTCTGGGAGGTACTTAGGTTATAAAAGTGGAGTCATAAATGGAATTAGGGCCCTTATAAAAGAGGTGCCAGAGAGCTCTCTTGTCCCTTCCACCATCTGAGGACACAGCAAGAAGAAGATCATCTACAAAGCACAAAGTAGATTCTCACCAGACACCAAATTTGCCAGCACCTTGTTCATGGACTTCCAGCCCCCAGAATTTTAAGAATAAATTTCTGTAGTATATAAGCCACTCACTCAGTCTGTAATACCTTTGTTATAGCAGTCTGAATGGACTAAGATATATACAAAATTGGATATTATTATTCACATTTTAATAAGTGAGAAAACTACAGCTTGAAGGGGCGAAATATTATTTTATTGTAGCCTCACAGATATTTTAAATAGCAGAAATAAGATTTGAGTTAAAAGCTATCTGATTCCAGAGACCATTTTCTTTCTACTACACCTTTCAGATGATCACTTTATTAAAGATGTATGTCATTTTAATAACAAAAGTCAGGACAAGTAATCCAAAGGAATGACTCTCTAATGGTAAAATTCAGGCTTTGAAACACCTGGATGAAGGTAGGTACCTTTCAGCATAAATCTTCAGAGCCTCTGAGATCACAGCAGTTAGTATAAGCAATCTCTAATTCCAATCTGACTGTGACTAATCAGGAGCTCAGCTCCCATGCACAGGAGATGGAGGTCAGTGACGTCTAAGAGCAACCACAAAGGGGTGGGGGTGGCAGACAACCTCCAAAAGCAGTGACAGTGGAGCTAAGTTCAGCTCAGGTTTGCTTGGGCAGCAAGAGCCTTGAGTAACTCTGCAGTGTCTTACACTGGGTTTCACTACGAGTCAGATCTGATCTAGAGAGTCAGATCTGATCTAGCTCCAGCCTCCGGAAACAATACCACAGTCTTGTGGGGAGGGAAAGAGAAAGGGTATGAAGGGCTCACCAATCCTGTGCTGCTTCTTACTTTGACAGTGACTTTGCCCAATCACCATGAACAAATGTCTTTGGGGCAGCCATGTGATCTAGGACACTATATCCTGGGGGCCCAGAAAAGAGGAATGTATCAACTAGGGTTTGATCAGAGCAGAGCTGCTCTGAATGACACAGAACAGGGATTCATCATAAACATTAGACTTCATGCAATTAGGAAGTGGTCATCTGTTGCCTCTGCATCTGGTGGGGACCTGAAGTGGCTATTGGTCAGCAGGTCTGGTAATCAGGAAGGGACATGGGGTGTAGAGTGGGAGAGCAACACAAAACGTGGGAAATAATGGGACCAATGAGCACAGGCCAGAATCCATGTCTGTCTCCCATTGCCACCGACTTGGACAACCCAGGGGCCCTGCAAAAGCTGGTCAAAATCCCTGCTGGTGCACACAGCAGGCTGGTGGCTCAGAGAATCTGAAAGAGGAGATGGGTATGAGCTGGAGAAACTGCAGACCCAGGGGCTGTGCCATGCCAACAGGATGAGCCACAGATGAGCAAAGCTAAGGGGCTCGCCTGCACCCTCCACCAACATGCAGAGACTTGCTGCTATTTCCCCTCAGCCTTCCCAACCTCAAGCAAATTCCACTTGTGGCCAGCCCTAACTTGGAACCACACAGGCAAGAGGGTTCTAGGAAACACTGTCAGCTTAGCTAAGCCGACAAGGTACAAAGCTACTTCAGGGAAAAACCCTAGAGACAAGTAAGTAGATAAACTAAAGGTTTTATGACATGGGCAGGGTGAAAAGAGAATTCCCATTCAAACCCACAGTGCAACCCTGGCCAGGCCCTTCTACAAGAAACACTTGGAATTCAGGCGTGGAGCCAGTTATATCTGGGGATAAATAAACTACTAGAGAGTGCAGATGATGTCTCAAACACTGTCCTCAGCATCACTGGATGGGTACAAAGAGCTTCCAGATAAGATCCTGCCTTCACCCTGGCCGGTGTGGCGTGGTTGGTTGAAGTATCGTGCCATAAACTGAAAAGTCATCTGATCCTGAGGATCAGGATATAAACTGAGGATCAGTTTATCATAAACTGAGGATCATCTGATCCTCAGTCAGAGCACAAGCTTAGGTTGCAGGTTGGGGTGCGTGCAAGAGGCAACCAGTTGGTGTTTCTCTCTCACACTCATGTTTCTCTTCCCCTCTCTAAAATCACTAAGCATGTCCTTGGGCGAGAGTAAAAAAAAACCCTGCCCTGCTTAGAAAAAAGATAAAATATACATGGTGCCACATCTGCATTTACACACAGTGTACCTCCAGATGGCTGAGAAGACTTCCAGAGGCTACCTAGTGTTTAGCTGGTAGAATTGGCTTTAGCATTGTTAGACCCAAGTTCTAATTTAGCCTTTCCCCCGCTAGCTGTGTGATTTGGGCAATGTACTTAATTGCTCTGAGCTTCTATTTCCTGATTTATAAAGTAGAGATAGTAATAGCACTTATTTTATAAGTTGAGTAGTTGCAGAAAAGGAGATATATGTGAAGCACTGGCACATAGTAGGCACTCAAAAAAGGGAAATGCTAGGCATTTTAATTACCATCATCATTGTATCATCATCATCATTACTTGTCCTTCTTAGACCCAAAGCCTACTGAGCAAACATGTGGCTTTAGTTTCACAGATCCACTAATATGCAAAACACATATAAGTGTCCAATCCCTTAAAGAATCAGCAGTGCTGTTCTATGTAGAAGAGGGTGTTGGGGGGATAAATGGAGATGGAAGGGGACATGACTTGGGGTGGTGAACACAACACATTATACAGATGATTTGTTATAAAACTGTATTCCTGAAACCTATATAATTTTATTAACCACTGTCACCTCAATACCTTCAATTTAAAAAAGAAATATATAGGCCTGACCAGAGTGGTTCAGTGGTTGGGCATTGTCCTGCAAAATGAAAGGCCACCAGTTCAATCCCCAGTCAGGGCACATGCCTGGGTTGCAGGTTCAGTCCCCAGTCAGGGGACAAGAGGCAACCAATTGATGTTTCTCTCCCTGTCTTTTACCCTCCTTTCCCCTCTTTCTAAAAATAAATTTTAAAAAATATTTTTAAAAAACATATTATGAGCCTCAAATGACTAACATAAATAAAGTCCTTAGGAGTTAAAGTCCAGTTCAGCAAACATGTCCTGTGACTGTCTTAAGGATTTGAAAGGAGGGACATATCACTGTGGCTTTTAGTGGTCATGGAAGGTTTCAGAAAGCAAGTGTCATTCGGGTTTAGCTGTGAGTAATGGGTGGTCTTCACATGAGGCAGGAGGGGTCACTCCTGGAGTGGGGCAGGAGATGCACATTGGGCTGGAGGCTGAAAAGCCCCTGGTGTGGTCAGAAGGGAGTGAGGAGAGCAGAGTAGCTTTGTCAGGTAATAAATAGGACAAGCAGCAATGCTCTGAATGCCAAGATCAGGGGTTCAGATTCCAGATCATGGGCAGCAGAGTCACTGATGTTCATACCGAGACAGTGCACATGAAAGCCACGTTTCAGAAAAGCTAACACTGCAAATGTCTATGGGCTGCATGAACCGGGAAGAGACTGTAGAAAGAAAGGCCAGTTGGAAATCCTGTCACACAAATTCAGGAAGAACAGGAAGAACAGAAAGACCTGCACTGAGATGATGAGGGGCAAAGAAGAATGCCAGAAATATTTTGAAGAGACAAAGTGGTAGTTCTTGGTGCCTCCTTGCAAGTAAGGAACAAGGAGAGATGCTAAAGATGAACCAAGATTCCAAGCCTGGACTGCATGAAGAGAAGTTGAGGGTGAGGAGTAGAAAGGAGAGAAGAGGCTGTGTTTCACGCGGGGATTCAGTGACTACCACTGGCAACTGGGTCAGGAGATGAGGCCAGAAACAAAGACCTGGGATCACCTCCCTGTGGACTGGTTGAGAGCAGAGCAGATGAGTGTGACAGAAAGGGTGACCGAATTTGGGGAACACGCAAACACAGGGAGTGGCAGGAAGTATCAGAGAAAGAACAGGCACAGACTTAGCCACCCATAAACCTAAAGATAGCATACCTTTTGCTCATGGGAAATAGCTAAGACTCCAGATCCCTGTAATTGTTTGAGATCCAATGCTATTCATTTCTACAAGAGAAGACTCATTTTGCAGCCCTGCCCAATGGCTAAAGGCAAAAAAAAACAAACAAACAAAAAAAAAAACCAAATAAAAAACCACACACAGACCATCCCAAACAAGAGAGACAGCTATTCACTCGGGGAATGTTGAGTTGGTGTCTGCATTATGGTCACGATGGCTACAATCAGGGTCCCCCAGAATCAGGTCATACATCAAAAGGCTGAAGAATGAATGTGAAGAGACTGTTTAGAGAGACAGGCATCAAGGATTGGCCACAGCAGTGACTGTGACCCTCTACAGTGACTGTGAATGAAAAAGGGATGATATCATCCAGAGCCCAGTGAGGGCCACAGGGATGTAAGGCTTTCCGATCAGAGCTGCGGCTGTAGGAGAACACAGCTACTGCCTGAATTTCTAATGTCGAGCAGAAAACAAAAGAGTGAATAAATACTCCAGCTTTTCTCTTCTCCTAACCTTCCCTTTTCCTATTGGCAGTTCTCATTGGCCACACTTAACCAGAAGCCACAGATAAGGAAGTCTAGCTAATGCGATCTGTAGTCTTCAGCCTCCCAAGGCACAGAGCAGGGCAGAAAAGGGTGGAGAATGGATCTTGAGAACAAAATGAAGAGTACTCAGAATGTTAACCCATTACAGTTCTTTAGTTCAATGTCCTCTGAGAGGAAGTTAAAAAAAAAGTACCACTTTTATCAGTAGTACATATTTGTGTAACATTTTATACTTCATAAAGTGTTTTCATACAGATTACCCATTTCAAGCTACAGAGTATCCCTGTGAAGTAGATAAAGGCATATTATTCAGGTCAATTTAACTTTGAAGCCCAGAAAAATGGAACAATTTATCCCAGTTACGGTCAAACAGCAAGTGAATTGTGAAGTTCATATTAGAAATAAGGTCCTCTGGCCCCTAATCCAGTGCTCCTCCACAGGTGTGACATTAATTTACCTGGGAAGGCACCTTTGCTGTCAAAGGCATTGGGACACAGCTGTCCTGAATGTGGCGTGCCTTGTGGCACTGCCTAGCTGGGTGTTCAGGGCCTTCCTCAGTTGTTTTCAATAAGCAAGTATTCCTGACACTTCAATTATCCCAATCCAAACAATGAACACACTGTGCAAGAAGCTCCATAAATTTCATTCAGTTGGATACAAAGGGAATAATATAAGTCAAAGCTTTGTGTGTATTTCCCAAAAAAAGAAAAAAAATCACCCAACAAAACAGAGATTGTTGTAATAGAAACATCTAAGCTGGAAAAAAAAGGCAACACAGGCTCTGTGTTTCGTGAACCTGGCTCTGCTTCTTTCATCTCCATTGCCCTGTCTCAGCGGAGAAGTGCCTTCCTTGGGGGCCCCACGCCTTCCACTCTCCTACAAATCAAAGCAAGGCCTCCGACATGTGGACAAATCCAAAATTGTGCTTGATAAGTTATTTTTAAAATCTGTCTACTCATTTATTTATTTTTAAATTATATTTTATTGATTATGCTATTACAGTTGTCCCAATTTCCCCCCTTTGCACCCCTTCGTTCACCACTCGCCACTCCCTCAGGCAATCCCCACACCATTGTTCATGTCCATGTGTCTTGTATATAAATTCTTCGGCTACTCCATTTCCTATACTGTACTTTACACCCCATGGCTATTCTGTAACTACCTATTTGTACCACTTAATCCCTCAGCTCTTCACCCCTTCCCCCATACTCCCCTCCCATCTGGCAACCATCAAAATGCTCTCCATAATCATGATTCTGTCATGTTCTTGTTTGGTTCGTTTGTTTTTTAGATTTTTTGCAATTTTATTGTTCATAGTTTTGATCTTTTTCTTTTTCTTAAATAAGTCCTTTTAACATTTCATATAATAATGGTTTGGTGGTGATGAACTCCTTTAGCTTTACCTTGTCTGGGAAGCTCCTTATCTGCTCTTCCACTCTAAATGATAGCTTTTCTGGGTAGAGCAATCATGGCTATAGGTCCCTGCTTTTCATGACTTTGAATATTTCTTGCCTGTCCTTTCTAGCCTGCAAAATTTCTTTTGAGAAATCAGCTGACAGTCTTATGAGAACACCCCTGTAGTTAACCAACTGGTTTTATTTTGCTGTTTTTGAGATTCCCTCTTTTTCTTTAACCTTTGGCATTTTAATTATTATGTGTCTTTGAATGGGCCTCTTAGCATCCATCTTATTTGGGACTCTGTGCTTTCTGGATTTGCATGTTAGTTCCTTCATCAAATTACGGAAGTTTTCTTTCATTATTTCTTTTAAATAGATTTCAAATTTCTTGCTCTTTCTCCACCCCTTCTGGCACCCCTATGATGCGAATGTTGGAACACTTGAAGTTGTCCCAGAGGCTCCTTATACTATCCTTGTTTGGTTTTTTATTCTTTTGCCTTCTTGTTGTTCTGATTGGCTATTTTCTGCCTCCTTATATTCCAAAACATTGATTTGATTCTTGGCTTCATCCACTCTACTGTTGTTTCCCTGTAAATTATTCTTTATTTTAATTTGCGTATCCTTCATTTCTCACTGGATCTTTTTTGTGATGTTGAGGTCCTCACTAAGTTTCTTGAGCATCCTAATACCCATTGTTTTGAACTCTACCTCTGATAGATTGCTTATTTCCATTTCAGTTAGCTCTTTTTCTGAAGTTTTGATCTGTTCTTTCATTTAGGTCATATTTCTTTGTCTCTTCATTTTGGCAGTCTCCCAGTGTTTGTTTCTATGTACTAGGTAGAGCTGCTATGACTCCCTGTCTTGGTAGCGTGGTCTAATGTAATAGGTGCCCTGTGGGGTCCAATGGCATAGCCTCCTCTATCACCCAAGGTGAGTACTCGAGGTGTGCCCTTTGTGTGGGTTGAGTATACCCTCCTCTTATAGTTGAGCCTTGAGAGTTGTTGGCAGGTCAATGGGAGAGATTTACCCAGATCAGTCAGCTATAAGGACTGACTGTGACCACTGACCACCAACCTCCACCCTCCATGGAGGATCAGGTGTGCAGGGGAAGGGTGGTGGTGCTCCAATGTGGTCTATAGCTGTCCACTGGTTGTGCTGGCTCTAGGGTTTCCCAGGTGGTATAGGTCTACCTGTATTCTGCCCAGGGCCACCCTGTAGAAGCTACAGAGCAATCTTCAGATGGGTATAAGCCTATGCCTCCATCTTGACTAGAAGCCTCAATAAGGCACTTTTTAAGCATTCTTATAATTGATGTCATCATTCCTATACACCTCCTCCCAAGCCACATCCTCTACTCCACTGTTAAGAATTAAATTGTGTCTCTCCAGAAAGTTACATTGAAGCCCTAACCCCCAGGATGTGACTTTATTTGGACATCAGGTCCATGCACAGGTAATCACATTAAAATGATGTCATTAGGATGGGTCTTAATCCAATATGACTGGTGTCCTTAAAATGAGAAAAATTTGGACACAGAAACAGACCCCTGAGAGGAAAAATGATATGAAGAGAGAGAAAGAAGATGGTCATCTCCAAGTCAAGGAACACTTGAGGCCACCAGAAGTGAGGTGACAGGCTTAGAACAGAGGCTTCCTTAGTGCTTTCGGAGTGTGTGCACATGCCAAAGATGTAGCCAGGAAAATGGCAGTTATTTTCTTGGCAAACTCAGCATTTTATAAAAAAAGTCCAAAGAGAGTATGAGAAAATTTTATGAAAATGGTAAAGGGGGGCGAATGTTTGGTAACAGAAGGTTATTTGACTTTGGGTGGTAGGCACACAATGTATACAATTCATGTATCACAGAATGTGCCCTTGAAACCTACATGATCTTATTAAACAAAGTCACCCCAACAGTTTAACAAACATTAATTAAATTTAGTTTTTAAAAAGTAAATTTTATGTAGATTCAATATTGCTCTATTCTTCCACCTCTGAAGAATAGTTATTTATTAATTAATAAATTAGTTCTAGTGAAAGTGTCTGATATGTTGATACTTAAATTAATAGGGCACTTTTGGTTATAAGTAATAGAAAATCCATATTAAAATGATTTAAACAATAGAGGTAAATTCTTGGCTCCCATATCTGAAAATGCAGATGTAGTCTGGGCTTTAGGCATATTTGCTCAAGACTCTAATTTCTCTGTGATTCTCTCAATCTTTCCTCTCTCATGCTGGCTCCATCCTTAGGCTGGATTCTCCCATGGTAGCAAAAAGATTGCAATGACTGGAGTGTGCATGTCTGATTCCAACACTTCCCAGAGGAAGAATGCTCTTACACCCTAGAATCCCCAGCAAAAGTCCTGGATGTAGTGTGATTACACCATCCCTAACCAGTCCTAGGGAAAACCAAGTACTGATTGTTTTACTTGGTTTGTATGGACCAATTGCTGTGGCCCATACAAGCCCTAGGATTCCCTGATGGCTTAGACCACTCGGGGCCTACTTCTGGAGCTGGAAGGTAAGTGATCAAACAACCAGAAAGACAAGCAAAGTGGGTACTGTGAAATCACCGCAATGTCTAGTACAATACTAAACCTAGTCTGTGCATATTAACCTTAATGTAAAACATTACCATATCAACATTGTACAAATATGGCTTAGAAAAACATGAGCTTGGGCTATAACCATCTGCTAGAATGTGGAATCCAGCATATGAATGTTCCTTTTCATATGTTAGGAGGGGCTGTAAGTAGAGGAGGTAAGGCTGTATTTATTTTATTGATCAAGCATTGGTCCAGTTACTATGGCTACATAAGAGGTTATCTCAAACTAAGCATCTTAAAATAACAGTGATTATTATCTCTCATGGCTTCTGTTCACCAGGAATTGGGATCCAGCATAACTGAGCATGTCAGTCTCAGAGTCTCTCCCATGGTTGTAAATACGAGATAGCCATGGCTAGGGTATCTCACAGGCTTCTTCACTTACCCATATGGCACCTGATCTGGGATAATCTGGGATGACTCCAATAGCACGGGCTCCTTGGCCACCCCTTTCTGCCCCCATGTTCTTTTCCTATGATCTCTCGCCTGTGTAGTGGCTTCAGGGTAGGACGCTCAAGGGGTATGAGTGTGTATGTATGTGTGTGTCTATGTACATGTGTATACATACAAAAAGAGACAGAAATAGATAGACAGGTGGACCCATATCACCTTTTATGATCTAGCCTTGAAAGCCAGCAGCTTCCCATCCACACCCTTGTGTTCATCAATGCAGTCATGAAATCCCACTGGGTCCAAGGGGAGGGGAAATGTACCTCACCCCTCCATAGAGAGTGGCAACTTTCTTGAAGAGCATATGAAACCAGAAAATTGTTGTTTCTGTGTGGGGGAATACTGCCACACCCAAAGTAGCTGTGTACCATACAGCAGTGATTTTCAACTGGTGTGCTGGCCATAAGAATTTTTAAAACATGCAATACTTGGTTATTTTGTCAGGGGCACTGACCTCTTTTCCCTTAGTTTGTCAAATAAAAAAATGACAACAGCCAACACAACGACAGCCATCTTGTGTGAATGAATCAAAATGATACCTATTTTTTGTTAGATCAGCAAAAAATACATTGTTGGTGGGCTGCAGAATTTTAGTAATTAGTTTATGTGTGCCATGAGATGAAAAAGGTTGAAAATTGCTGCCACAGAGTATTCTAAGCGCATCACAAACATTAACTCATTCAGTGAATTGGGTACCAGTCTTACTTTTACAGATGTCTGTCCCCCACCCATATCTCCCTGGCCCTCCCTATTTCAGGATCTATTATCTCAACTTCCGAATGTCAGAACGGGGCCCGAGAGCTTCTGCCTGCTGTGTTCCAGTGTGCCAGAGGTGTCGGGAAATAAATGTTCTCCAAGAGCAGCCATCAACACACAATTGGCAGAACTTGTAGAAACATCCTGGCAGCCTCAGCCCTTGGTGGCAGGGTGGGGATTGAACTCAAGGGCATGTGTCTACTGTGATCCCCAGAGGACCCCAAGGGGATTAGGCTCCAGCGGCCCATAGCGGTGCTCTGCTTGATCACACAACTTGACCAGCTGTCTTCCTTTCCCTGTCACCTGCCCACCACCATGCTGGTGTTCCCTGCACCTCTCAGATAAACTACTTGGATTTGGAATTTTCTTAGGGGACCCAAACTAAGACTTTTAGCTGGCTTGAGATCACTCAGCTAGGAACTCAAACCCAGATAACAACTGCCTGTCGGTAGATTTGAGAAGCCCTTTCTTAGGACCTTAAACTGTGTGGCAGTGGGGGAAAAGCAGTGCAGAAGGGACGGAAGGACCCTGGGAGGAGCTGGGATACCTTTATTCTAGACCTGGGTTGCTCCGAGGTTACATCACCAAACATTTATTGAGTTTCTACTAGGAGCCAGGCATTGGGCTAAATGCTAGGGGACTTCAGCTCTCTATTTCTGGGATGGACATAAAATTCCTGGCCAGATTCTCTCTCAAGGCTGTGGTGGAAATTATAGTGAGATTGTTAGATGAGAAGGCCCTCTTCTAGGGTAAGACTCATTTTGGTAGCACTCTTTCTGCAAGCTGGGCAGGAACCATCAGGGATGGGGTTAGAGAAGCAATTTTTAAGCTCTTTCATCTCATGGCATACTTAAACTAATTATGATAATTCTGAAGCACACCAAAAAGTTTTTTTTCTAATTTGACAAAAAAAATAGTTATAATTTTAATTCAGTCACACTGGACAGCTATTGTTGTATTAGCTGTTGTCATTTTTTTATTTGACAATTTAAGGGAAAAGAGGTCAGTGCCCCTGACTAAACAGTGAGGTATTGCATGTTTTGAAAATTCTTGCGCACACTGGTTGAATATCACTGGGCTAGAGTGATTGTATTAGTCTGCTTGGGCTGTTACAGAAAAATGCCACAGCCTGGGTGGCTTTAACAACAAAAACCATTCTCTCATAGTTCTGGAGCCTAGAAGTCCAAGATCAAG
Source organism: Anoura caudifer (assembly GCA_004027475.1). Lineage (NCBI taxonomy): Eukaryota > Metazoa > Chordata > Mammalia > Chiroptera > Phyllostomidae > Anoura > Anoura caudifer. The sequence continues at coordinate 47,073 of PVKU01006913.1, forward strand.
GTGCTGGCAGATTCAGTTTCTGGTGAGAGCTCTCTTCTATGTCCTTACTTGGGGGAAGGGGGTGGGGAGTGAGTAAGGAGACAGAGAGACAGAGACAGAGGACAACACCTCTAACTCTCTGGTGTCTTTTCTTATAAGGATCAAGGCCCCACCCTGATCCTCCTTACAGACTTTACCTCCAAATACAGTCACATGGGAAGACAGGACTTCAACGTATTCAATGTAAGAATTTTGGAGGGGCACAAATAAGTTCATATTTGGTACAGATTTCTTCATGGGTGCACACCTTTTAAAGCATTTTAGTTTTGTTTTGTTGGCAGTCATTATCCATGGCAAGTTGAAGGTGAGAGCACTTCTAACTATAAAATGTAGCTGTAAAATGTAAGGGACATAAATGTCACACAACTAGGTGGCCCAGTTCCCTGTCTTAACCAAGCCCAATCCATGGAGGCAGATTCACACTGCTCTGTTTGTGGGAGGGTATGATCTCCACATTGAAGTGCCTTCATCAAATCATCCCCCACTCTTACTCAGAACCTAGACGTGTTCTCCTGAGAACATGCTGTCTCTCTTGTTCTCTGACCTGGGCGAAGCCTGTGTGATGAAAATGGCCTAGGTTAGAAGCACGCTGCTTCAGCCCAAAAGCTGGTTTTCATAGCAGCCAACATAACCAGCACAATCTCGAGCCTTAAAAAGAAACCCAAGATGATAACTGATGAATTTAATTGTTCTCCCTTTTCTCTTACTTCATAGGCAAATCAACAATAATTTTATATTTATCGACTAAACACTGTGCCATCTGCTTTTCACAGGCAACTAGCAGAAATTAGAAGAAAAGAAGTGAACAGATGATATGACCAGGCCATTGCAGTGGGCCTGTGGACCCCCTTCCCATACTCACCTGGGCTCACCTGTGGGAGACCCTTTATCGCATTCCAACAGCTTTTCATTCAGGCATCTGTGTCCCTCTTGCCTTCTGCCTGAGGTTCTCTCTGGCACCACTGGTTACAACCATCAGTCAGTGGAGGGTGAGAACAGATAGGTAAATGCCCGGCTTCCGACACTCCAGTGGAGGAGTCTGAGATAGGCCTGGGCTCCAGAGGGCACACAGTTTCCCAGAGTCTTCAGAAGGTCTGGGCTCCAGTGGTAGCCACATTTTAACATATACTTACTGACTTTTCTCCCTTCTTTGTCTCATCTTCCACATTGTAACATTTGTGTTTCTAGGAATCACTTCTCAAATAAATAATCTGCATCCACATACCTGTCTCAGCATCTTTTGGGGAACTCAAACTAAGACAGCCATTTATTGTGGTCAGCAAATACCTCGTATGTGTGCCAGCACTCTTGACAGACCTGCATGTGGTGTCTTCCCTTTGAATTTAAAACATCTTCTTCTCTGGGAGTTGACCGGCATTGGCAGGTGGGATGAAAACCACTTTCCATTCCAGCCATAAAGAATAAATGCTCTATAAGCAGTAGTCAAGAAACACTTTAGGGGTTTGAGGCAGGAGAGTCAGTGTAGTGGGCTGGAGACAGGAGAACATATTCACAGTGGTAAAATTAGTACAAGACCTTGAAGCATAGCTGTGACTCTCGTGTAGCTTCCTGGAGGAGCGTGAGCAACCGTGTGCAGAGGAGGATGTACCAAGTATGTTCAGAGAGCACAGGAACGAGAGCTGAGTTTACATTGGCTCTGGCAGATGAATTATGTTGAAGGATTGCGAGAATTTTTCCCTCGTAACAAAAACAAGTACAGATTTTAGGTTTTGGACTTCCTTGACTCTGATGACTTTGACCTTCACCCAAAGTCATCCATTCATCAATTCCACATCAAACATTAAAACTGCCCCCTTCATATTCTTGAAGTCCAAACTTTGGTTTTCTTCTTTTCTTCTCTGTGCTCTCTTTTCCAAAGCTATCATCTCCTTCTACCCACTCCCAAAATTATGGGCATAAATTCTGAAGATGGTTCAGAAATTTCTGCCAATCCTTCATTACCGTCACCAGATGGATACTTCCAATCGGCTGTCTTGGCCTAAAAGTCAACATGCCCAAAGTCAAACTCATCTTCACCCACAAAATAAGCTGGCTTTCTGCTTTCCTAGCTCTCTGAACAGCAAGCCCCAGCATTCTTCTGTCAACCACCTTCTCAAAACCCTGGAGGGAAGAAAAGAAACTAATCTAAACAGGGTGCCAGGCACCACGCTGGGTATTTTCACACCTTGCCTCATTTAATCCTCATAATAGGCAAGGACGCAGACAAAATTGTCTCCATTTTTAAATGAGGAAACAGAGACTTAGAGGGGTTAAAGAACTTGCCTGAAGTTAGAACATGGAGCTAAAAGTAGCTTTAAAAATAGAACTGGGATTTAAACTCAGGTGTATTTGACTCCAAAGTTTGAGCTCCCTTCACCTCTAACTATCTCTGGCATCTACCTTTCCCACCCATTTCCCCCCTTTTCCACTCCTGTCTAATGTCATACCCAATGGATGAGTCTCTAACAAATCTCCCTTCTTATAATAGCCAAAGGGTACAGCTGTACACAACATAGCAAAAGGTGTTTGCTATGGGGGAACTGGTCTACCACATGGTCTCTGGCCTCAGAGGAATTCACACTTAAGCACAGGAAATAGGAAAGAGGTTGTGGGAGGAAGGTGAGAGAAAAGGGTGGGAGGTAGAGAGAGGGGAGGAGAGGAATTGGGTGTAGGCTATGGAAGGAAGCTGCCAGTCTCATGGTTTGCCATGGAAAACTTTTGTCTGCTTTGCCCTGGCCCACTCTCCTCACGCACCCCTGCTATCTACACAAGTGCAATATGAGCAACCACGATTGTAGAATGTGATGTTTCTCCCCTGACACGAGCCTAAATGCAAAACCAAGCTGCCTAAAGAAGCATTTCTAGGGGGTAAGTGTTCGTAAACGTTGATTGTGCTTCTTTTCACTATTACTAACTCACGCTGTTCAGCTCCTAATAATGTGCCAGACTCTGCTAAGCACTTTCTAGGCATTACATTATTTAATCACCACGACAATCACAATGCATCCTGCAGACAGGAAGTTAGGCTCACAGAAATGTACCTGGGGTCCTAGGGCTGAGATGGGCACAGCCAGGTCTGAGAGGCTGGCTCTAGAGTGCCCTACAACTCACCACTATATTCAACTGCCAACCAATACATACATCTCTTAAAAAAGGTTTCTTGTTACTAAAGTAGCATGCTCATGCTATGTGTGTGTGTGTGTTCATCGTAAATATAAACAAAAGAGAAGAAAATGGAAAATGCGATTATCCTACCCTCCAGAAATAATGACTGTTAACATGTTAGCATATGTGCTCTGAGACTTCTCTGTGCCTATATATACAATTCTTCTATAATAAAAATGGGATTATATAGTGTATGCAGTTTTGTGACTTTTGTTCATGAAACAATATATCCTGCATTTCTTTCTTTATCATAAAATAGTCTTCTATGACAAAGGAGGCTGAGCAAGTCCCCTTTATTCTTTGAATGCATGCACAATAACTTATTTAACCAAGTCTTTATTATTAGATGTGTAGGGGTTTGTTTTTTATTTTGTGGGGGTTTTTTTTTTTGGCTTTTCACTCTTGTAAATAATTCTATGATAAAGATTTGTGTGCTTGAGGATTTCTAAATGGGCTTCTCACAACCACCAAATCCTTTGCCATGTTGCAGCTGGGGGGATCATGGCCTTGGCACATGATGCTCCATCTGCTTGGAGCACCCCTCCTCACTCTCCATTCACTAGCTAACTCATACTGCCACTCAGGTCTCAGCTAAAATGCAGCTTCTTCCAGGAAGCCTTCCTAGACTGCCCAGACTAGATCAGACCCCTTGGTTGTTTGTGCTCACAGACCCTACACAGTTCCTTCATTGTGTTTAACATATCTATGAATAATTGGTCCTGTAATTCTTGTTCTAATGGCGATCTTCCCTCTGAGACTATTAGTTTCATGATGGCAGCCCCGTGACTCCATTTTCTTTTTTTAATATAATTTTTAAATTTTATTGATTATGCTATTACAGTTGTCCCATTTCTCCCCCATCATTCCCCTCCACTGTGCACACCCCCTCCCACCCACATTCCCCCTTTAGTTTATATCCATGTGTCATAAGTTCTTTAGCTTCTACATTCTCCACACTACTCTTGCCCTCCCCCTGTCTATTTTCTACCCACCATCTGTGCTACTTGTTCTCTGTACCTTTTCCCCCTCTCTCCTCCTCCCACTCCCCTGTTGCTAACCTTCCATGTGATCTCCATTTCTGTATTTCTGCTCCTGTTCTAGTTGTTTGCTTTTGTTTTAGGTGTGGTTGTTAATATCTGTGAGTTTGCTGTCTTTTTACTGTCATATTTTTTATCTTCTTTTTCTTAGATAAGTCCCTTTAACATTTCATATAATAAGGGCTCAGTGATGATGAACTCCTTGAACTTGACCTTATCTGAGAAGCACTTTATCTTCCCTTCCATTCTAAATGACAGCTTTGCTGGATAGAGCAATCTTGGATGTAGGTCCTTGCCTTTCATGACTTGGAATACTTCTTTCCAGCCCCTTCTTGCCTGTAAGGTCTATTTTGAGAAATCAGCTGACAGTCTGACGGGAACTCCTTTGTAGGTGACTGTACCCCTATCCCTTGCTGCTTCTAGAATTCTCTCCTTCATTTTTTTTCTTAGCATGCTAAACTTATTTATAGCAAACTGAACACAAAATCAGAAACAAGAAAAGGATGATCATTGTCACTACCACCATTTAGCACCATTCTGGGCATTTGAGCCATTGCAACCAGACAAGAAAAAGAAACTAAAGAAAAATTGTGAGAAAGCAGGAGACAAAATTACCCAGCTTGTACATGTTACAATCATTTACTCAATAGAATCAACTTTTTTTAATGTTTTAAATACAGAATAATTAGAAATGTCAGTGAGACGAGGTTACAAAATAAGCACACAAAATTCATAGAATTTTCCATGTAACAGCCAAAAACTGTTTAAAAACATAATGGAAAAAAATCTCATTCATTATCTCCTTCATTTTAATCTTGGCTAATGTAATTATGATGTGCCTTGGTGTGTTCCTCCTTGGGTTCAACTTCTTTGGGACTCTCAGAGCTTCCTGGACTTCCTGGAAGTCTATTTCCTTTGCCAGATTGGGAAGTCCTCCTTTATTATTTGTTCAAATAATTTTTCCACTTGTTGCTCTTCCTCTTCCCCTTCTGGCACCCCTATAATTCAGATGTTGGGATGTTTAAAGATGTTCTGGAGGTTCCTAAGCCTCTCCTCATTTTTTTGAATTCTTGTTTCTTCATTCTTTTCTGTTTGTTTGTTTGTTTCTTCTTTCTGGTCCACATTGTTGAGTTGAGTTCCAGTTTTCCTCCCATCACTACTGGTTCCCTGTGCATTTTCCTTCATTTCACTTATTATAGCCTTCATTTGTTCATCTAATTTGCGACCAAATTCAACCAATTCTGTGAGCATCCTAATCACCAGTGCTTTGAACTGTGCATCTGATAGGTTGGCTATCTCTTAGTCGCTTAGATAAATTGGCTCTGGGGCTTTGATCTGTTCTCCCATTTGAGCCATTTTTGGTTTGTTGTTTTTTTTTTGGGGGGGGGGTCTGCTTGCAGCTGTTACGTAGTGATGGGTGGAGAGTTAGGTGTTCCCCAGGGTGGGGCAGCCCAGTCACTGGGTTGTGACACTGTATGTGGGGGTGGGGTCCGAGAGGGAACAATGGCACTTGCTCTTCTCTCTCTCAGATTCCAGTCCCTTCCACCACTTTCCACAAGCAAATTGGGTCCTTCTGGTGCTGATTTCCATATGGGTGGGCTTCTGTATGTTCTAGTACCCTGTGGGTCTCTCCAACAAATTCTCCTGTGAGGCTGGGAGTCTCTCCTGGCACCTCAACCCTCACAAGTGTTTTCAATCAGTGTTTTTAGGTTTTATATCCTGGTACTGGGGCCCTGGGTTGCGAAGTCTGTCTTGCTCCCTGTTTTTGCCTGGATTATCTGGATTATGTGGAACTGACTGGTCAGCCAGCCGCCTTGTGCGGCCTGACTGGGTCTGCCGGTTGCCACCTGGTGCCTGGGGTCTGCTAACCACCGCCTGCATGCCTGGGATCTGCCTGGACTGCCTGCGCTCCCAGGTCTGCCAACCTCCACTTTTTCTGCCTCAACTCCGCCCCTCTTACCGGTCTGAATGAATGGTTTTCAGACTGCCGTACAGTTCAATTATCTATCAGTTCCGGTTATTTTATTGTTTCTAAATCTTTGTTGTCCTTAATTTTGGTTGTGCAAGGAAGCACAGTGTGTCCACCTACACCTCCATCTTAGCTGGAAGTCTCCATTTTCTATTGTTATCCCCAGGGACTAGCAAGGCCACACAGTAGGCACTTAATAGTTGTTTTCCAATACATACATGAATGAATCATTGTGGACATCCTTAACAATTTTCTTATGTAAAGCTAAAATATGGATCAAAAAACATTTTTAAGACTTTTCATATATCATTCAGTTGTCCACCAGAAAAGTAGTAATGGTTTGTTTCCATTACCATCACTAGTGTGTGGAGAGCAGAGCTCCCTTTTGCATGTTTGCAGCCAAACCGTTACTTGCTTTTTAAATGGCAGTTTGTAAAACAATTGGTCAGATTCTATCAATCAGCATTGGAGTTCCCCACCCCACAAATCAAGTTGTATATAGACAGAACAGTAACTTATTGTTTTACAAAATGGACTCTGAGTCCACAGAGCAGATCTTTCTGCTTTTGTATTTGTCATTACTCTACAACATTAGTTCTACTCTCAGATCCTAGGTTTCCTAATTATTACAATGGTGACTACCCTTTGCTGGGTATCTTTGACACTAATACACCATGCTTGTGCTTTTCCTGCATTCTCTCATGTAATCCACGCACAGCCCTGATGAGATCAATGCCATGATGACTCTCAATGACAGACAAGTAACTGAGGCACTCGCCTGAAGTCACACAGCTAACCAGTGATGGAGCCAACACTGGAGCACACGCAGACAGGATCCTCGAGCCTGTGCTTTGACCTGCAGCTTCCACTGTCAACAAACAGCCCTGCCTTTCCAGCTCCCACTTTCAAGCTGCCTTGAGTTAAAAAAAGAAAACCCTGCATCCAACACTATTTCAAAATCATTCTTCTAGAGATAGGTAATTTAACTACTTACTGTACGCCATAATTTACATCAACATTTTCAGTATTTTTACTTCAGTGTTATTATTGTTGCCATTTTGCAGCAATAATAGACCGGGGCTCGTATAAGTTAGGTAATTTGCCTGCACAGCTAAGAAGTAGTAGAACCAAAATCTTACTCTATAAGGTACAACTCTTTCCACTTTCCCCAGCTCACTCCCAGTTATTACATGTTACTTATTTAACAATTCTTTAACCAAGACTTTTATGAATCAAATTTGTCTACTGGAAAAACTACTTGAATAGGAGATAGAAGATTCTACTTTCAGCGTTGCCACTAACTAACTTTGTGATCTCGGGTTCAGAGAAAGTATGAACTCTAAGGTCCCTTTCAATTCTAAATTCTGCAACTCTATGCAGAATTTTGGGCATCAGAACAAACATAAATTTTGACATTAGAAAGATTTGTTTTCAAAATATGACTTGTCACTTTCTACCTAATGGGTGTTGTCATGACAAACCTTCCAAATTTGAGTTTCCTCATCATTAAAATCAGGATACTATCTTCCTTGCTCTACTGTTATGAAAATTAGAGCTAACATACCCAGCACTCAACAAAAGAGAGGGATGCTGGTGCTGGTGCTGGTACTGGCTGTGCTGGGGGCATGACTGTGACTTCCTTCCATTGCCGTGTCAGCCCCAGTCTCGCCGCAGGACTCTGCACAGACCTTCGTCTCTGAGTAACACCTAAACATGGCTCACACCCTCGACTTTCCTGTGACTGTGACACAAGCTATTCCGTTTTTCTTCAGGTGACCCTCAACTAGCACGGAAAATCTGAAAGCGTACAGTCAGAGTTTCATAACTGAGTCTGGCCTATAAAGGAAGCCACTCTTCTCTTCCTCCAAATTTTTTTTCAGCAACTTGAGGCATTCCCCTTGTGGGCGTGTGATCTCCCCAATGGCTGCAATAGCTCAGGCAGCCACAACCGCAGCCCTCAGCCACTGCAAGTGAGCAAGTGAGTGCAGAGCACCTGGCCTCCTGGGGCCCAGAGCTCTGGAGGAGTTCCATCTGGTGGCGTCACAGAAAAGGCTGGCCAACCTCAGAGGCCTCTGGGCTTGCTCAAAGCATAGGGAATGCATGGGATTTGGCTGTCCCTCCCCATGGCAAAACTGACTCTAAGAGAACTTCTAGTGCAATCCTGAAAGCCCAGGACCCCAAAGATGACCAAGACACTGAGAACCAAGCTAGGAGAACCGAGCCACCGAGATGACCTCTGCTCATTCAAAACATGCCCTTGTTTGTGATCCAGGTAGGAAAGCGAAGTGTTATGTCAGTGCAAGGTCATGTTACAGGCACAGCAGACCATTTCAAAAACAGGACCAGAGCCACAGAAATGGCCTCTCTTCTGCCTGGTGGTCCTTAGCCCTGCTCACACTTCAATGTTGCCAGGAAAGAAAACCACACAAATGATGGGGGCAAACATGACAGCTAATCCTTACATCAAGTTCCCTGTGTGTACACTGAGCATGTCTAAGCACTTAACAGTCTCCAAAACTCCAAAAGGTATGTATGACAGCATTAACCCACTTCACACATTAGCAATGTGGGAAAATAACTTGGCTGAGGTGACCCAGCAAATAAGTGACATAGACAGGGTTTGAATCCACTTAGCAATGTGGCTACAGACACCAAGCTCTAAGCCAGTATTTTCTGCAAAAGGAAAATTAGAAAGAACTGATCAACATATGAAAAAGTGCTTAACCTCACCTGGGACCAGGGAGAAGGTATGGGAAATGGACATGCTCAAATACCCTTAGAATATGCACTGGCCTGTTAGACAGGTGGTTTGTCAGTGCCTGTCAAAAGTAAACTGAATTCTCCTTGACCCGGGATTTCACTTCCAGTCACCTATATTCCTGGAATACTCAAAAAGATTTTCGTGCAAGGATGCTCACACATAACACTGTCTGCGCAAGATCCTCTAGCCATCTCTATCCGTGACTCATAGTAAAGCACCTGCACTTGCTAGGCATGCCAGAACCACTGGCGGGGATATACAAATGATAAATATTTATTTAGAGAATGAGTGATGTGCTTGTCCAAGTACTGCAATATTGCCACTAACAATTAAGTGGTGTGAGTGTGTCCCGACCCAAGTTCTACAAAACTAAAAGCTATCAAAGAGGCGCTTTTCTTCCCAGCTCTGTGTGCCAGGAGTTTGGCCCACTACCTAGTGTGTTGTCCTGCCTCCCCTGCTCTGGGGCTTCTGATGGGGTTCAGCCACTGGCGACATCAGTGGATCAGAGGGTGAGAGTAAGAGATTGGAGTATTTATTCCCTTTTCTACCCCATCTGCATCCCCTCGCTCCCACAGGTGGAAGTTTCCTCAGGGGCTGAAATTCCTTGCAGCCCCAGCTCGGCACCAGCTGTCTGTGAATGGCCCCTCTTTCCTCGTTATGACTCACCCTGGGTTTGGTGACACCTTTCCTTCCCCTTCAGGTCTAGAGGAGCGGACAGTTTCCACTGTTGCTAGTCTCTGGCTGCATCACCATCTCCGTTGCTTCCACTCACCTGCCCTCACCTCTGTAAATAGGCTTTCCAGTAAACAGGTTTTGATGGAAATCCTTGAGTGTATCACCCATTTTTGCTAGGACCCTAAGTGATTCAACCTCAGATTTTCATCTTGTGCACAAGTGTTGAACAGCTACTATGTTCTGGGTGTCAGCCTGGTACTGGAGTTACCAGCATGAGGAAGTCGGTCCCTTCCATCTGCTGGCTAGGCAGAGTAGCTACAGGATAGTTTTTCCCATGGGCCTATATGGAATCTTTCCCTCAAAATTTGGTCAGAGCTTGGCTCTTTTCTAGGTGAAGATGAATTAAGATGGCGTACATTCTGTTACATTAGTTTTTGTTCAGGTATCAGTATCAGAGAAATCTGAATCCAGTTAAGACACCTATGTCTCGGCCCTGGCCAGGTAGCTCAGTTGTTTAGAGCATTGTCCTGATCACCAAGGTCGTAGGCTTGCTCCCTGGTCACAGCACATACAACAACCAACCAATGAACACATAAATAAGTGAAGCAACAAATCCATCTATCTCTCTCTTTCTCTCTCATCAATAAATAAAAATTTTTAATGAACACATCTATGTCTCTAGAAAGCTCCTAAGGACTTTATCCAACAGGGCAAATGTGGTAAGTCCAAGAAGGCCAAGGGGGTGCTAAGTGCCAAGTAAAGCTGCTTTCTACTCCATGTCCCCATTTCAGAAAAGGGCACCATCAACCACCTAGTCCCAAGGCCAGAGCCTTGGAATCTCCAGCTCCATCTCTCTAAACCTCTCTCCGATTCATGCTCTCCTACCATTCTCATGTCTATTGCCTTGGTCCAGGTCCTTACCTTTTCCTGCCTGGCTTGCAATTGCCATGGGCAGTGTATTGTGGCCTCATCTCTTAATTCCCAGCCTCCCACATTCCCACATGTCTGGCATACAATGGATCCCCAATACAATTGATTGCATGAATAAAATTCTACCACAGGAGCCTCCCACTTTTCTTCCCCCACCAGTCTATCATCTCTCCTCCCCATGAGATCTTTCTAAATCAGAGATGTGTGTACATTATTACTTAAATTCTTTCAATGGTTCCACCATGGCTCTTAGCCAGGAATCACCAAACTTACACTGTAAAGAAAGGGCAGATATTTTAGATTTTGTGAGCCATATGGTCTGTTGCAACTATTCACCTCTGCTGTTGCAGTGTGAAAGCAGTCATATGTGATACACAATGAATGAGCTTGGTCATACTCTAATAAAACTGAACTTACAAAAACAAGTGGCAGACTAGATTTAGTTCATGGGTTGCAGTCAGACAACCTCGCTCTGAGCAAGTGTGTTCAAGCCAGTTGGCAGGGTGTACAGGGCTGTTCATGGCCTGGCTTTGTTTAGTGTTATCTCCTGACACTCTTAACTTCACACTTCAGTCACCATCAATGCCACACTTCTTCAACTCCCTCACATGTGCTATGCACTTTCAAGTATCTGTGGCTTTGCACTTGCTGCTCTCCCCTTCTAGAACCCCCATCTCCATCTATATGCCTATGAAACATTAATCCTTCAAAACTCCTAGGCCGAAACCTTCCCTATGGATCCTCCCCACCCCTGACCCAGGGGGTGACTTCACCCTCACCTTGTCATCTTTGCACCTGCTTCCATTATTTCACTTAACCTTCTACCCTATCATTACTTATTGACATATCTGTGTCCAGTTATGGAAGAGGACAATGCCTGGTGCAGAGGTGTTTAAGAAACATTGTTAAATTAAATTGGGACCAAGATACCTTTCAGTAGAGCAATTCGATGTTTGCCGGAGACAACTCCAGTTTTTTGCCTGTGGCCTTAACATAATTGTTAATTAGTCCCCTTTTCATTCTCAGAAGTGAACCCCTGTGGATAATAAATGATACAGTTGCCCTACCTTTGAACCCTATTGCACTGGTAGCTATCTGGACAGCCTATCTGTGGGGCCAGCCATAGATGGTGCTCAGGGTCCCCCTTCCTGGCATTGGCCAGCAGACCAGTGTTCCTGGCTTCCCCTGGCCAGGCCTGAACAGCAGTGGGGCCAGAGTGGAGAAGCTGGCAATACAGGTTCAGTTGTCAGTGTCCACACAGCCCCAGGGGGCTAGGGCCAATCAAAGCACCCAGCATAGCAACACTTTCGAGGAGGATATGATCCCATGGTGACCAGTTATTTCTGCACTATCTATGACCCAGAACAACTCTAGTGGAGGTCAGGGCAGTGGGGAGAAGGCAACCCCAGGCTGAGTGCAGGAAATCCTTCAAGTCCAGGCCCCACCAGGGATGGGAGATTGCTTTTGTACGCAAAAGGGAGTAATTCACTATAGCAACCACCTCTTATCAGGGGTCACAGGAGCAGCTCTAGGACAAGGTACCTAGAAAAGAGAAAGAAACACTGAATGACCATTTTCCTCCTCCACTTATTTGACAAGCAGTCTGGTTGCCCTAGCCTCTTTCCTGAGCCTCCTCCCGCCTCCCCCACATCTCAGACACTTCTGTCTCTGTTCCCTGGACCTCTCAGAGGAATACGAAATGGCCGCCCTTAAGCAAAGCTACATAAGGAGCCTTTGGTTCTTTGAAAGCCATTTCAAACCAGGAGCAGTTCCCACAGCTATTGCGGCTCTAAAGTCAAAGCCAAAGGCAGCTGAATGCATTTACCCAAAACGTGTCCCTCTGCACGTGAATCTGAGGTGTTATCCCTACAACCATCTCCACAAAGCTGCCCTCTTACAAGGTCAGCCTTATTATTCCCAAGAGAACCTCGAGGCTCCTTCTGATCTCAAGGCTCTAACTTGTGACCCTGAATCCATGCTCCTGACTTTTTGTTTAATAAGTCATTAGAGTAGCTTTTGAATAATTCCCACTCTAACCATTATTACATGCAGTTTTTCCAAAGAGACATGCCCCTCTCATTGTGTATCAGGCAATGCCCTGCTTTAAAAATACATGCCAGTAAGCAAAAAGTCAAACTTAAAGCACAAAGTGATCACTCCCAGACACTAAGAAGTGTTCTTTGCATGATGAGCACTCAAGGCAGTTTCTTTACAAATTGCAAGCACTTCTGAATTTCAGTGTTTGTTTGTGGCTCCTTAAAGCAAAGACTTCAGGAACCACTTCCAAATAACAAACTATAACAACAGTAACACAGGAATAAATTTATTCCAAAAGTTTTAGAAACAATCCGCTCTTCCACTGACTTACAGTGCATAGAACATAGGTGTATGCTTGATATATAACCAAAAAAATGAATAAAATCAAGCCCAAAACGATAAGGCAAAACAACCTGGTGGTAACAGCTGTGAATTCTGAGGCTTTTGAGCCAATCGATGATTTATTGCCCACTGTGCACAAGATGCTCCTTGAGCTTCGAAGAGCAGCACAGAGCTGTACAGAGAATGTTCCCTGTTTTCCAAGAGCCATCCATTTGGCGGATAAATAAGGGGGAACGCAAATAATTTACATAAGTCAGAAAACAATCTGTGTGATCTTGACCAATTCACATAACCTTACTAAGTCAGCTTCCTCACCTATAGAACAGAAAGTTCCTATCTCATAGGATTGCTATGAAGATTAAAGGGTATGATGTGGGTAAGGAGCGTAGTACAGTGCGGGGGAATGAAACAGGTCATCATCAGATGGTAGCTGTACTGCTCTTACAGTTCTCGTCACCATCCATGTGTGCCTTACATAGCCATTTCAGAAAGTGGAAGAGATTATTCCGTTAGGATACTCAAGAAAGGCTTCATGGAGGAGGTAGAATTTGAGCTGGATCTCAGAGAATGGGTGGGATTTCAGGATGAAGAGATAGAGCTGGGGAAGGAGGGGGAGTCCAGATAAGGAGGTATCTCAGCTTCCACAGGAGGAAGGACAGATTCAGCAGGAGTGTAGGCCAGGTTCGTGAGGCCATATACAGGTTTGGCTGGCAGGAAGGAGGCAGGAAGTAAGGCTGGGAACAGAGATTGAACTCAAATTGTAAAGGAAGTGTTATCGTCCCAGTTGAGATATTTGAATGTTATTCTATAGGCAATAGGGAGCCATGGAAGGTTTTTGAGGAGAAGAACAATATTCTCTAAGATATATTTGAGATGTTTTTTTCTGGTAGCAGTGAGCCCAAAGGACAAGAACAGAGAGACTGATCAGAAGGCTATTTTAATAGCCTGGGCAAGAGATAGTGAGGGCCCATCAAAGCTCAGAGACTGTAAAATACAAATAAAGGGAACAGATGGGGGAAACATTTTGGAGGAAGATCAGCAAGCCTACTTTAACAGAGAAGGAGTTATGCAGAGTCATCTTTCAGTGACTCACAGATTTTGAACTGGGGTACAGATGCCATTAAACAAGTTAGGGAACACAGGAAGGGAAGCCAGTTCAGAGGGAGGAGAAATTTGCAGTTGTAGTGCCTGACTCTAAGGCTTCTCCTGGCAAAGACCTTGGATGGAAATTAATTTTTCTGTTCCCTCCTCTGTGAAATGGAGATGTCTGAACACCTTTCAACTTCGCACAAATAGCTTCACTGATTTCTAAGTTTGGGCTTCTCAGGGGCTGGAGTCTCTTTAGTCATGATTCACTGTAATTTTGGGAGTAAATGAATGAATCACCCATTGTGAGCCTATTTATATCTATTACTACTTAGCCAGGAAGCCTTAAATAGACTGGCAAAGTCAACCATGGGCCCTTTCTAAAAGCATCAACTTGGAAACCAGAAGATGGGTTTTATCTGTTTGGTAAATGTCAGTTCCTTTGGTATATAAAATTCCAGTAGTAGTTATTGAGTCTCTATAATTTTTGACAACTTGGATGAAAATTATAATACTGTATCTGTCAGTGGCAGGCCTGACAATAAACCATATTAGGTAATTTAACAGACAGAATATGAGGTAGGGGTTTGGTTAAGCAGTTGTGGAGGACTGAAAAAACAAAATGAAAACACTGAGTTAACGACAAGGTAACGACTGCAGGCAGCGGCCACCACCACTAAGGGGAACAAAGAGACAAGAATGGCCTTGTCAGAACCTACCAGCCGGGGCTCAGACCGCCCTGGAGGGACTACTGTCCCGCTGGTGCTGCTCTCTGACGGGGGATTGAGGCTGCCTCTGAGGGTGCTGGAAGAAGCTGGATCAGAACCAAGTGCCACCGCTGGGGTGAAGGGCCATTGCTGGCGTCATGCTGACAAGAACCACCTAATGGGAGCAAGACCCTTCCCCTCTGCCCCTGCCCTCCTGTCCTAACATGAAGCTACCTAACTAAGGAGAAACACAGTTTGCAGATTCCCAGCATTGCAAGGATTTGGAAGGGAGGATCTGGAGTTGAGAACCAACAGAATAGCTACCATGAGGACTTTCATATAGCACACGATTTGAGAATTATCAGATTGCTCTATTTATTTTCTGAACAAGCAATCAAAAATATATAAACTGATTCAGATAATGGAGTACAGACTAGAAATATTAAGCTATTATCCTGCAAGCCTGGAAGGAAAAAAGTGTGTGTGTGTGTGGTGAACCCACTTGTAACAGTGCTATCAATTATGTGTGGAGATTGAGGCAGATGCACCCTAAGATTACCCCATCGGTTTATGCCCTTGTATAATCCCATCCCTGCAAGTGGGGGCAAGACTGGGAATGGCTTTTAATAAATAAAATATAGGAAAGGTGATGGGATGTCACTTCCTTGGTTATGGTATGTTATCCAGACTCTGTCTTAGGCAGCTGGAGTAAGAGCTTCTGCTGCCAGCTTTGAAGAAGTAAATACCCATGCTGTGAATTGCCGGTGACCTCTAAGACCGGAGGGTGGCTTTTAGCCAATAGCCAGTGAGAAGCAGCGACCACCAGTCATTCAAACACTCTTAATTCTTTCAACAACTCCAATGAGCTTGGAAACAGATCACCCCCTCCCCCCCAGAACTCCCAGGTGAAGCTGCAGTCCAGGCCAACACCTGCTGGCAGCCTGCTGAGACCAAGAGCAGAGGACCCAGCTAAGCGGTGTTCTGACTCCTGATATATGTGAACTCTTGTGGTAATTCATCACTCAAGCAATATAAAACCAACACAGGCATGATCCTCATTTCTCTACCTCCCATCTACTCCATTCAACACTGACCTAATGTTTATTGACCATCTAATATGGACCAGCTGTTTTGTCTTCAAGAAGCCAGTTTAGTGGAGAGAGTGGACCAGTTGGCAACCATTCCAGCTGAGTGTGGTGGGTTCACTGGAAGGAATGGCCGAGGGGCCACAGAGCATGGACGTGGGCAGCCCACGTGTGGCCCCTAGAACAGGGGCTTGAGAAGCCACAAAGGCGGAAATCTTAGTTAAAAGAAGGTTAACTAGTTAACTAGGAAACAGGGCTTTAGGCAAAGGTCCAAAAAAAATTAGATTGTTCTTGATTGCTGATCAGTTTTCTCCAACATCATACATGTAGCAAAAATCAGAAAAGGTTCTTCCTTAAATTGTTTTTCTTCCATCGAATTTACACTCAAATTCCAGCATTCAATTGAAAATCCAGAATCCAGAAGAGTACAAAAAAAAGAAAGAAATGCATACTTGAACTTAAATATGTCTCCTGATAGAGATTAGATTAGCGATTGTTTGTCTTAATAACCAGCACTTCCTCTTGAAACTGTGCCCAAGACAACCTTAAAAAGCTCCAATTTCATGAAACGTGTCACTTCCTCTCCACTCACAGCCCCCTTTTTCCTTCCTTCCCCTGGGTCTCACTTTTTTTTTTTTTTAATGCATTGCTTTAGTGTTTGAAATAATACCCCTCTCTGGCAGGCTGACTTGATACAACTTCCATTTTTCTGGGGAGAGTTTTGATCTCGGCCAAGGTCACAGAGAGGGTTAGAAACAACAGAGCCAACATTCAATTCCTCACCCCAGGAGCCTCTAGATGAGCCCCATAGCGGTTTTCTTGTCATCATCTGAACTTGGAAAGGCCTCCCACCCACGCCCAGTCTTCTCAGGCACCTCCTTCCCTTCCCATAACTTCACAGAGCCAGTTCTTCAGGACCCACCTCCATGACCGACTCAACCGTGCTGCTCATTTTCATGCTACTCAGGGAAACTTGGGAGCAGAACCATGACGGTGGGGACAAACTGCCCTTCCCCTGCAACCCAATTTGGACCTGACCACACCAAGCAAAGTAGTAGAGGACAGAGCAAATGAAAGAACAATAAGAATGAAAAAGATGACCACAGCTGGCTTTCAGCAACGCCAGAGTGACTGGTTGGGAGATTTCTTGAATGTTTGGGAAAGGACACAAGTTCCCATCCCCACTCCTGTCAATTTCAGATTCGATTCCCAAACATAATGCTGATCGATTTATTTGGAGAGTCATCATGAGAGCTGTTTGGGGAGGAACCCTATCTTTTGTGAGTTCTCTAATGTAGCATGTACTCCTCCCACAAAACACTGCAGGGCGACCATCTCCTTTAAGGAGGGCTATTAACTTTTCAGAGGCTGTGAAGACCTACCACTCGATTTTAAATAAAGCTAATGCCAAGGAACCCACATTTAAAGTTCTAAAACAGCAGCTACTCACCCACCACCACCCACAGATCCAGCAATTGAGATTTTTTTCAGCTTGGCCTATTATTTATTTAGAATCAGAACTGATTTCTGTCTGGATGATGCAGCCATTCAAGCTGACATCTCACAAGCATCCAATAGTACAGTCCCACTCCCTTAAAAATATCAGTGAGGTTCTATAAGAGTGACCTCCCCAGCAGCCGGTAGATGTCCCAAATACAAGGAAGAGGGCTCATTGATTGGCTGGAATCACCTGCTTCGCCCTACCTTGCTGAAACCCTGCTCAAACCAGAATCACCTCAATTAAAGGTGCCCAAAATGGAAGCAGGAGTGACGATTTCTTTCAAGGCACTGAGGGCTCACTTCCGTTGGCGCCCTGGCCTTGGACGTGTTGGTAGCCATGGGCAGTGCCTTTGAAGACAAAATTATGACTGAACACTTGGTGCAGTTTTCCTTTGAATTTCTTGAGTGGAAATCTTGGAGAAACAATGGGATGGGTAGGGGAAAAAGAAAAAGATAGAGTTTCTTTAAAAGAAATAAAATTAGCCTAAAATTTTTTAATTAAAATTTTAAGAACCAGGCACTAAGAGAAAAGTTTCTTCGGGAACGTCTTTGCTGTATGTCAATTAGCGAGCCTGTTCTTGCTGTCGGTTTTCTCTGCCGCCTCAGAGCCAAGTCTTCAGCCTCCCACACAGATCTGCAGAATCAATTGTCTTCCCCAAACATGCAGTAACCACAGAGAAGTGAAATTAATAAAACTGCTCCAGAAGACGATTTCTAAAGATGACATTCTTACGCTAGGCTTAGGGCTTTCTTTCCTGCGGCCAAGCAGCAGCCTGGAGGGGGAGTAGGAGTGGTTTGGTGAGGATTTGGGCACCTCCCACACCTTTTTTTAGAGTTTTTAGTTTGTCTTATTTTTTTTTTTTTATTGGGAGGGGGAGGTTGGGATTTGGGCAGAAAAGAGTTAAGAGTAAAGGCCAAAAAAAAAACACCAAAGCCAGCAATTATGGACCCATCAAGTAAGGCCTGTCATTCCTGACAAACATGTCAAAGCCGAGAGGCTTGAGGCCTGCACTCAACGCCCCCACAAACCCCCTCTGTGTGCTTCTCCCAGCACCCGCCTTGGTTGAAGGCTACCACTGAGGGCAGTGCGGCCAACATACCCAACCTGCCACGGGATGAGGAAGGCTCGGCTCAGCCCCGGCCCTAACAATGCCAGGAAGACGAGCAAAGGCCATCAGTCTCCATTAGGAAGACAGTATTTTCCTCCCATATTATCCTGTCTGTCATGTCCTCCTAGGACTCTAAAGGCATCGCTGTCTCATACATCATCATCATTTTCTCTCCACAAAGATGGAGAGCCCCAGGGAGGGGTCCTTTTTGCTCATCCTTCTGCTCTGGATGGCCAAGGGCCTTCCCCTGGTGACAGGAGCAATACTCAGCTACCAGGGAGATATTTGCATCCCAATTAGGCCCAGAGCTTTGAAGAGCTGGGGAGGAGGGCATTCGCAGCCAGTTGTAAATCAGTTTAAACAAACTTCCACAATCTCAGGAGGCCTGGAGAGGGCATCCGTAACACTGAGTGGGGAAGAGAGAAAAAAACCCCAAAATCTAGGGCTCAGGATTATAGATACACTTAGTCTTGACAGAGCAAAGGCGAGCTGTCACCGAAAACTGGATTATTAATAGCAGTTAATTAAGCATTGGGTGCACTATTTGATTGAATTCTCACAACAGTCTCATCTTACATTTACAGGACATTTGTCAGGGAACAAAATGAAAGCTATGAGGATCAGCCAGAATTAGAAGGAGCATATTTGTCTGATTCTAGATCTTGACAGGGTATATTATAGTGTGTTCGTTGGTCAGTTATGGACCACTCTAGAATTTTTGCATATGTCCTAAATAATAATGTTAATAGTTACTATTTTCTGAGACCTACTATGTGTCAGACCCTATTCTGAACACTTTGAGTACATATTTTCATTTAATCCTCACAGGTAATACCATCCTTACTATCATTGTCGACATTTTATAGCTGCGGAGACTGCAGTTGAGAGAAGTTAAGTAACTCCCCAGATCCCCCAGCAGTGGTGGCTGGAGTCAGGATTCAGACTCAGACTCCATTGTCTATGTATAGGCAAAGTGAAACTTACTTGCTGTCCAGGAGTGTAGACTATTGCAGCAGAAGGAGCTAACCATGGAGTGTAGGACTGAGCCATTCATTACTGGCTTCATCCAGTGTGAGTCCGGATGAAATCAGTTGAAAACCAACTTCACAGCAAGTCCTAATGGTAAAAAGAATGTCACCAAAGCAGATCAGGAGGGCCCCCAACCCTTCCTCTGAGGTGTGCATGAGTTAAGTTCCTTCTTGGTGGCAGGTTTTGGAGCCACTGCTTGCTCTCCAGCAGGCACTGCCATTGGGTGGAGTGAGGAGCACCAGGGGACTGCCTGTCAAAACCA
Source organism: Anoura caudifer (assembly GCA_004027475.1). Classification (NCBI taxonomy): domain Eukaryota; kingdom Metazoa; phylum Chordata; class Mammalia; order Chiroptera; family Phyllostomidae; genus Anoura; species Anoura caudifer. Next base: position 66,806 of record PVKU01006913.1, read on the forward strand.
GCACACAGGGCTCTAGCTCCTGGGCCTGTCAGTAGGGTGGGGTAACCCAGCTTTTCAGCCCTGTCTCAGCTTGAATGAGCCACTAGCTTGTTCTGAGTCCCTAGAAATTCAACTGGGTAATCCTCACCCATGGGATTTGACACAAAGGCTTGGGGCGGGGGACTTCTCTCCTCAGAGGTAAGGCAACAATAACAGAAACTCAGCCCCACTCAAAATGGTTGTAAGAGATCCTGTTAGTTTCCACCAATATGCCCTCCCCCGACTTCTTTCTGTTAACAGAACCCTGATTTGGTGTAATCTTCCCCTCACAGTCCAATGTTTCCCTATATCCACCATGGTAACCCCATTTCCCTCACCAGTGAGTGGCTAAGGAATGGGCAAGTGACAATTCTGGCCAATCAGCTGTGAAGCGATATATATAGGGAGGGCTCTGGAAAGGTTTCTGCACTGGATTTTTAAAAGACACACACAAAGAAAGTAATAATCTTTTCTCTTCCCCTGGAAATTCTCAAGACAGGACGTGATGGCTGGAGCTGCAGCAGGCATGTTGCCACTTAGGTTATCTCCCCTGAGGACTGACCCAACACCCTGAGATGCGCAGGATGGAATGACAGAAAGAAGCTGGTTACGTCACCAAATTCACCAGTGCTAGAGCTGTCCTACCCTGGACTTTTGATTATATAAGATATTTTCCTTATGTAGAAACAGTGCAGTACAAGAAACACTGGTTACATGAAATTAAAAATGATAATCCACACACAGCACTTCCAGCAGTGCCTGCCATATAGGGAACTTTAACTATTATGACATTTGTCGTATATGTGTAAAGCTCCTGGCTCTGCATCTTACCCCACAACCCTCTACTAAAAAGGCAAATTAATATTGAAGGCAACTGGCCTGTATAACCCTTTTCAGGTCTTTAAGAAGTCTCAGAAGTGTTCAGCCTCAAAACATGTTAATTGAACCATGACAACAGTCTGAATGGAATCTACACAAAGCAAAGAACTTCAATTATTTTACTGCCTTATCTCACCTGACTACATAATCATAAAAACCCACAAAAAGGGACATAGTTTAGAGATTTGCTGTGAATTTCCTGACCTTGTTCCTGAATCAAAACTGAAAGTAGCATCCCTTTTCTTCCTTGTAAAGTGTACATTTTAGGAAGATATTGGCTGGCAATAATATTCCCGACCAACACATGCATGTTATATAACAAATACATATTATAGATACTTTGAAAAGGAAGTGATTTATAGTTGGATCCTAGCAGCTGCTTTGAAGCATTCAATTTTTCACTTAAGGATAATTAGAAGATTTTTAATTAGCAAATGTTCCATCCAATAGATTAGATAATGAAGATTTTTCACAACCATTGTAATATTTAGTTCTCTTTTTCCATTTTAACTAAACGAACTAGAAATAATTTATAAGTAATCTCTGTTTAAGGCCTACAAAGTCTATAACCAGGAGATGGTCAGGAAGAATTGAGATACATAGAATCTTGTCCCATCTGTGACTCTGACTTGCTTTGGGATCTAGAGCAAGTTACATCCTCTCTGTTCTCATTTTTCCCATTTATGAAATGGGAGGTTGAACTAAGTCAGGGTTTCTCAACCTCAGCACTACTGACATGGCTAGGATAATTTTTTAGATGTTTAACAGCATCCCTGGCACCCACCCACTAGATGTCAGTAGCACACCCACCCCCACCCCAGTTGTGACCATCAAATATGTCTCCAGACTTTGCCAAATGTCTCCGGGGGGAAGTTGGGAAAAAATCACTTTGTTTGAGAATGAGTGAATTACATCAAGAGTTATAATGCCAACAAAGGTCAAGCTGTTGTAAAAATGAGAGAAGTAGGGCAGATGAAAGAAAGGCAAATTTGGATTCTGAGACTTCTGGCCAAGATATAGGCATAGGTAGACATACTTTGCTTCTTCACACAACAAAAAGAAAGATGCCAACAAATTTAAAAGCAAAAAACGACCAGAACTGACAGAAAATCTAATTATATGGAAGTCCAACAACCAAGGAGTTAAAAAAGAAACATTCATCCAGACCAGTAGGAGGGACAGAGATGCACAGTGGAGGCAGAGAGGACCTGAGGCAAGGTGGCAGCCAGCAGATGGGTGGTCCCACATTTGCCTGTGGATAAACTGGGAGGAACAACAGGGGAGAGACACAGGTGGAGCAACTCAGGGTTCCAATGCAGGGAAATGAAGCCTCAAATCCTCTAACTGAACAAAACCTGTGGGGGTTTAGGCAGCAGGAGGAGAAACTCCCAGTCTCACAGGACAGTTCATTGGAGAGACCCACAGGGTCTTAGAATGTACACAAGCCCACCCACCTGAAAATCAGCACCAGAAGGGCCCAATTTGCTTATGGGAAAAGGAGGAAGTGACTGAAAGTTGGTGGAGAATCGAACAAGCAGCATTGCTACCTCTCTGACCTCTCTCTCACATACAGTGCTACAACGCAGCCATGTGGATTGCCCCGCCCTGGCAAATGCCGAAGGCTCCAACCCTTACTACATAACAGGTGGTCTGAGACAAAAAAATTGCCCAAGTGAAAGAACAGATCAAAGCTCCAAAAACAGAACTAAGCAATAAAGAGATAACCAACCAATTAGATGCTGAGTTCAAAAGACTGGTAATCAAACTATTCACAGAAATGGTTGAGTGTGGTTGCAAAATAGAAGGAGAAGTGAAGGCTATGCAAAGTGAAATAAAGCAAAATAAATAGAGAACCAACAATGAAGGGAAAGAAACAGGACTCAAATCAATGATTTGGAGAAGAACAAAGAAATAAACATTCAACCAGAATAGAATGAAGAAACAAGAATTCAAAAAAATGAGGAGAAGCTTAGGAACCTCTGGAACAACCTTAAATGCTTCAACATCCAAATCATAGGGGTACTAGAAGGAGAAGAGGAAGAGCAATAAATGGAAAACTTACTTAAACAAGAAGAACTTAATAATATGGCAAAGGAAATAGACTTCCAGAAAATCCAGGAAGCCCAGAGAATCCCAAAGAAGTTGGACCCAAGGAAGTACACACCATGGCACATCATGATTACATTACCCAAGATTAAAGAAAAGGAGAGAATCTTAAAAACAGCAAGAGAAAAGGAGACAGTTACCTACAAAGGAGATCCCATAAGACTGTCAACTGATTTCTCAAAAGAAACCTTCCAGGCAAGAAGGGGCTGGAAAGAAGTATTCCAAGTCATGAAAGGCAAGGACCTACATCCAAGATTACTCTATCCAGCAAAGCTATCGTTTAGAATGGAAGGGCAGATAAAATGCTTCCCAGATAAGGTAAAGTAAAAGGAATTCATCACCACCAAGCCCTTATTATATGAAGTGTTAAAGGGACTTTTCTAAGAAAAAGAAGATGATCAAAACTAAGAACAGTAAAATGACAACAAACTCACAATTATCAGCAACTGAACCTTAAAAAAAAAAAAAACAACAAAAAACTAAGCAAACAACTCAAACTGGAACAGGAACAGACTCACAGAAATGGAGATCACATGGAGGGTTATCAGTGGGGAAGGGGAGGAGGGAGAATGGGGGGGAAGTATAGGGAATAAGAAGCATAAATGGTAGGTACTAAATAGACAGGGGGAGGTTAAGAATAGTATAGGAAATGGAGAAGCCAAAGGACTTATACGTATGACCCATGGACATGAACTAAGGGTGGGGGGCGAATACTGATGGGAGGGATGTGCAGGACGGAGGGGAACAAAGGAGAGGAAAAAATGGGACAACTGTAATAACATAATTAATAAAATATATTTTAAATAAAGAGGGCAAATTCAAGTGCACACATCCTATCAAAAGGGAAGAACATGCCTCATTTCCAATAGACCCTCACCACACGTTACATTTGTTCAAGAGGAGGCATGAATTGCATGATTATATGAAATCTGTTGACCTTTTTTTAATGCTGGCAGCTCACACTGTGCAGCAGTTAGGAAAGTGGGCTCTGAAGCTGGATTGCCTGAGTTTGGATCCTAGTTCTACCTACCTCTTGCTAACTTCAATAATGAGCAAAATCTTTATCACCTCTATGCTTTGGTTTTCACATCTGTAAAATAAAGACAGTAATAACACCAGTATCATAAGATTATTGTCTTATGAGATAATTAAAAGATTACAATAATTTTTTAATAAGAATTAAATGACAACATATGTAAGGGGCCCAAGGTGGTGCCTATAGTAAGTGCTTAAAAATATTAGCTATTATTATCCCTAAGATATAAAACAACATAAACCAAACTAAATATATCTAGAGTTCATATTCAGCCAAGAAGCTTACAACTCTGAACTACAGGATTTCAAAGGTCTGTTCAGGTTCCCTAAGGTTTTGTGATTCTATTTTATGAAAGCAAGACACTGATTAGCCTCTGATTAACTCTATAATTTAATTGAGAATGAACTCTGACACTAGCAAAGACAAGGTAGTCAGAAATCAAATGCCAAAATATATGTTCTCAGAGGTAAGAAAGAGTAGATAAAGAGCCATCTGTGCTTTCCATTAAAAAAAAGATTTTTTTTTTGTCTCTGTTACTTTAAAAATAAGTACATGAAAAGAGAAGAGCATCAAATTTGGAAACTGCCATCCTCAATAGTATCCCCCTAACAGATACCATGACTATATGATGAGTTATTGTTGACTTTCTAGCTAGAATAAATCAACAATCATATGTTAGTATCATTAACCCAATTACTTTTCAGTGAGAGAGCTGATAGAGGCAATCATACTTTGGCTTCTCCATCCTTATCCTCCCACTGGAAAACAACATATCCACTCCTGATCAATACTTTGATCTGAGTTACTTATAATGCTGTCAGACATGAGTGTCTGCTTCACTTCGGAGTATAGAGATGAGATAGTTTTGCAAAATTTAGAGCAGACATTAAATTGTTTGGGGTGAACTGTTATTCTAGTCTAGAGTCACGTAACCAAATCAGCACTACAGAGGATTACCAGAAACTAACAGGGCCTGAGAAGTGCCACTGTCTTTATTAAAACTATGTCATGCATGGAGGCATGGAGTAGAATGAGGTCATGTTAGTCCATGTGTTTGAATTACATTTCAGGACAATGATTTGGGAACCTGCCTTAATTTTTTAAAAAACAAAAGTTCACAGCACCTATAATTCCCCTTCCAGGGATCTGTCATAGGAAATAGTCAGAAGCTGGAACCAAAATTTATTCATACAGGTATTCTATATGGTGTTGTTTATAATAGAAAAAGTAAGTACCAATCTAAATGACCAATATTAGAACATAAAATAAGTTAAGGAATAGCCCTATGATGGACTATTATGCAGCCAATTCTAAATGGCATTTCAAAGTGTATTTTACTACATGGAAACATACTTAATACATAATGCTATACAAAGGTGAAAAATTGGATATGCAATGTGATAAAAACTATGTATGTATGTATACATATGAAAATATTGCACATCAAAATGCAAACACTGGTTATTTGGGGGTGCGATTATGAATCTGCATTTTCTAAATCCTCACATTGACCTCAAGGTTGCCACATGCAGTTGTGTAGGTTGTACCCTGCAGAACAGAACCAAGCCCATGGGACCCTCCAAGTCATGTGCCCATGTGCAACATCTGTTCAGAGAGGGTGCCCTTTTAAATTCATGAAATGGCACCATGCAGGATACTCTGTTACATATTTTTAGACATAAAAAACATAATATAAAAAATAATGATCATCTATACCAAAGGTAAATAAGAGTGTATGTGGAGACTGAGGTTTACACAACTTAGAGAGATTTGTTTGTGAAAAGAATATAAATTTTTAATCATAAAATTAGAGACAGATGTGAATTTCAATTTACAATGAGAAAATAGATTACAAAAAAGGTCCTTAGAGATTAGGTCCTTTGTCTCTGGCAAATTTACCAGAAGTGCTTATGTAGAAGTGCTTTGTGATTGCAACCTGGCTGCCCTCTGCCACCAGAACACACAACTCCCAGCAGCCATCAGCTCTCTCAGGGGGGCATGGAGGTGAAGGATGCTGGAGCTTACGCTTCATTGATTCCACAGGAACTTTGGCTCTGATCTTCAGGTAAAGGAAAAACTGGAGAAATACAAAGCCAGTTGCTATTTTTAGAGATAAAATTATCTAAATAATTTTAGTCCCAAATCAAATAGTCCAGAAAGTAACTTAGGTACTCAACCCTACAAAAAGAACCATTTTATTTCAATTTAGTAAGAACATTCAATGAATGGTCATTAATATATTTACTAAAATTTGGGAAATTTTTTGCTTTATACAGACAGCCACTTCTTTTTAATATGTTAGATTTTTTAAAAATATTTTTAATATATTAAAAACAGTCAATCTCAAGAGCCCTCTGCCATCTTTAGGGTTCTCCACTCCATCAGGGCAGTAAAGAAAACCTTCCTCAGGAGTCCATGCCAGCTTCTTCAGGCAGAGGAATGGCCTAGGATTCAGAGCCACTGGAGATAGTGAACTAGGTTCCTATCACAGAGAAGTAAGAGAAGAAGAGTGATCCTTCAATTCAAACCAAACAAAACACAAATCCAAACAACAGTCAACATGGACTTTCACATGAATACAACCAGTCAAAAACTGACCCTCAAAGTATCATCTAGACCAAGGGTTTTTCAGTAAATTAGAGAGAGAATACTGTTGAAACAAAAGCTTTCACTGAATTCTTTTTTTTTTTTAATTTTAGTTGTTCTTGTACAGTTTTCTGTCTTTTGCTCCCATTCCAGCCCACCGCCCCCGCTCTCCCCACCCCCTTCCCATTTCCACTCCTGCTAGTTTTTGTCCATGTGTCCTTTATACTTGTTGCTCCAAACCTTTCCCCTTTCCCCCTGAAATTCCTTCCCTTCTCCCCTCTGGTGAATTCTAATATATAAATGAATAAGCACTTTCAATAATGTTATACAAAAACAAAATCCATCCAGAACTAAAACTACCTTCAATATGTCATCACATCGTGGCTCAGTATGTATTCGTACCTCAATTGACCATTAAACTATTTTAAAATTGACAATGGCATATGTATGTTACCCAGTTTTATGGGACAAGACTGAATTGCGAAAAGGACAAGGATAGAGTTATAATATTCATATACAGTGGCATCTATATAAGATATTCAAATTTGTGCACAGAATAGAAAAAGACACCATAAATAAAATCGAAAGACAAATGATATACAGTGTAGTGGGAAATATTCACAACATGTATAATAGACACACATATATAAATGGGATTCCAGAAGGAGAAGGGAAGAAGGGGCAGAAGAGACATTTGAAAAGTAGTAGCTGAAACTTTTCCAAATATATTGAAAGATATCAACCCACAGATACAAGATCAACAAACTCCAAACAAACTAAAAACAAAGCAATCCACATGTTAATACTTTATAGTTAAACTGCTAAAAACAAACAAAAGTAAAATCTTGAAAGCAAATGGGGGCTTCATGGGGTGAGATGAAGACCTATTTCATACAGGGAAACAAGAGTAAAAATGATAACTAACTTCTTGTCAGAAACAGTGGCCAAAAGACATTGGCATGACATCCTTAAGTACTGGGGGAAAAAAACAAAAACCTCCTGCCAGCTCCAAAGTCTGTATCCAGTGAATATGTCCTTCAAAAATGAAAGTGAAATAAAGACATTTTTAGACAGACACGTCTGCAGCTCCAGTAGACCTGAACTACATGAAATGCAAAGAGAAATGATGTAGGCTGAAGAGAAATCAGAAAAAAAGCTAACTCTGCAGTAAGGAATGAAGAATTCCAGAAAGTGAAAATTTGTCAGTATATTAAACATTTTTTAATTTTTTGAATGTGTAACATATATGTATAAATTTCTTTTAAATACTTTAAATCATTTAAAGTAAAAATAAAACAACACATTACAGTATATATGGAATAGGCAGAAGTAAAATAAATGACAAGAACACCAAGGGCTCAAGGGTAATAATTGGAAGGTTACTGTTCCAAGAAGAAAATGGAAGTAAAAGAACGGAAGGAAGGCAATGGGTAAAGAAATGATCACCAAGAACTTTCCAGAACCAAAGAAAGTAAGCATTCTTAGATCGAATGAGTGCCCACATAGCCAACAGGAATTTTTTAATTCTCTATATAGACATAGTAAAATTTCAGAACCTCAAGAACACATAGAAATACTAAAAGGAAAACTACTTTTGCAGAGAGAAAATTTTAAAAATATCTTCAGACATTCAAGCCTCAGAAGTTTTAGCGCTCACAGATGATCTCCCAAAGAAATGCTACAGAAGGCACGCCAGCCAAGGGGTAAATGAACACATAAGAAAGGAGTAGGAGGTAAAAAGTACTTATAAGTCCAGAGTACAGTAAATGAATTAATTCTCAATAAGTATTTCTTTAAAAGGATGGTTTGTCATAGCAATTTGGAAGTAACATTCTGGATTATATAACATTGAAAATAGAGGACACATGAAGAAAAATAAAGGTTCTTGTTTTGGTATAAAGAGGAACATAGACTGATTAACTTTTGTCTTTGTCATAAAAATATATGTTCATGTATACAAAGACTAAATGTAAAATAATAACAACCAATAAAAGAATAGAAATGGAGTATATAACTTTAAACCAATAGAAGAAAAAATGAAACAAAGTGCACTTATTAATTTTATGTTTGTAAAAACATAGAAATTAAATAGAAAGCTAATGTGTGTATGTGTGTCTCTGTGCAAACATTTTGTGTGTCTGTTTGGTGTGTCTTTGTGTGTCTGATGTGCATCTGTGTGTATATGTATGTGTTGTGTGTCTGGGTACAAAAACTATTTTATGATCTTTTTCTTCACATAAATGGGATCATACTGTACTGTTTTGTCTTTTCTACCCAAAATGCCATAAATGTTATAGTCAACTAAACTAGTCAAAGAACCTTAAGGGGCACAAAACCAGAAAGCTTGATCATCCTGGGGCCCACAGCTCCGTGTGAATGGTCCTGGAGAAAACCGGAAAGTTGTCTCATTTTCCCCCAGAACAGTGTTATAGATGGGCTGCTGACACTGGGCACAAAACCGGAACTGAAACATCACTAGTTCTAGCCCTTTCCTGGGGAGCAGAGACTCTGCGTGGAAAAGAAAGCTCAAGTTCCCAAACCTGAGTCAGCTGGGCTGCACAGTCCAAAGGTTCAGAGCATTCTCTCCAGAGACAGACTGCCCAGGGTTCAAGTACCAACTCCATCACTTCCTAACTGATTTTCACAAGTCACTTTATCTTGCTGTGCCTCTGTTCCTTTATCTGTAAAATAGTGATGAAAATAATGGAGCCTCCCTCATAGGGGCATAGTAAGGATGAAATGAGCTAACATATGTAATCACTTGAATAATAATGCCTGGCTCATATATAAACTTCAATAATCAATGTGTTGTCTAGGATAGGCAGAAGTGTGAATGGAGCAGAACCAGCCTCAGAATGATGTTTGGTGGGGCTGAGTGATGAGCACACATGGTGTTACTGTTCCGGGATGCTCAAATTCTCTGCAATAAGAGTGCTTTGTACATCTGTACATATTAGCTGTCATGATAGGAGGTGCCAAGGAAGAAGTATGGCTTCACTGTAGCCATGATGTTGCTGCAATGAGAAAGATAAGGTGTCAGTACATAAAGCAGCGATACATACAGCTGCTTTGATGCAAATGTCATCTATTCTTGCTGTGTCCTGTGATCTTAGAGGTTTTGTCAAGGTGTTGACCCTCTTGCTCTGCCCCCACCCATCTAAATATCTCTCTCAGGAAGCCTCAAGCATGCCTGAAATGCTTTCATTAAAACCTTAGCTTAAGTTTTGATAACCAAGTCAAAAAGGGGTGAGGGGCAAAGAGTAAGAGAGAACAGAGCTAAATAGTGAAAGCAAAACTGCTGTCATTGACCTTATAAAACACATTTATGTGTTGATTCTCTTCAGAGACTAGATTTGATTGGGAAGAAAAGGGACAGATCATGAGAAGCCACAGGGAAGTGGGGCAGGAGGGGAGGGGAGCCCAGGTTGGAGAAGCTGGCTTCTCTGTGAAAATGGGCTATGTGTCAGCCATGAAGGAAGTTCAAGAAGTTGTTATAGGAAAGAGAAAACAGCCTTCTTAGTGTCGCTACTCGAAGTGCGGTCCATGGACCAGCAGCAGTCCCAGTATCCCAGACTGGGAGCTTGCAGGACATGAACTTCAGCCCCACCCCAGACCTGGTGAACCAGACTCTAACCTTTAACAAGGTTCCAGATAATTCTTGTGCACATTAAAATGTGAGAATTTAATCACATACTCCAGGACCTGGACATGACTAGCTCATAGTAAATGTCTGCATATATAGCTGTCTAAACTATGGAGAAAAACAGTGCAAGCTTTTTGGTTTAATTCAGCCGCCCTGCATTCATTCAGCATCCACAGATGCATAGAATTGTAGAGGGCTGTGGTTCTTTGGTTCTCAGCCCTGGTTGCAAGTTAGAACCACCCAGGATGCTGTTAACAACAGCTACACAGTTTCCCCATCCAGAGATTCTGATTCAATTGGTCCGGGAGAGACTTAGTCTGCGATGGTAGTGACTGACTTCTTTCTCTTCTTTCTCCTCTTCCTCCCTCCCCCCACTCTCTCTCTCTCTATCTCTCTATCTCTATCTCTATCTCTGAGAAATACTTTCTGCTAAGTAATAGGACTCCTGGTGAAGATTCAGGGATGAGCCATTGAAGCCACCACTTGTGGAAGACAAGGGCAGTGAAGGTGTCAGGAGTCAATACCATAGAGGAAGGGAATATCTCTTCCCAACTCGTACTGTCTTTTTTTTCCGCAGATGCCCCAGCACACAGGAACCTGTTGTTACTGGTTAGGTGGGTGGTTGGAGGGGAAGGAGCTTGATGTGTCTGTAATGGGTTTTAGACTATTTAACCCTTCTTCAAATAGGTTAACCTAGATCCTGAGTCATGAAGATTTTCCTGCAGCCTCTTACTCTCCTCTTACTTCCTTACCCAAATACACACATAAACAGGGGCTGAAAATTATCACATAGAACCTGGGTAGCCTCGACTTCTAGTTACGTCCCTTTTCTTTGGCATCCTTGAGCTCAGGGAAGTTAAGAAGAGCTGTTGATCAGTCTTGAAGCTGTGCCTTGTGTGGCTGTCCCTGAACCACTGCCAATGTGTAGATTTTAGTCAACCCCTTTCTGGTTGGGAATTACTTACTTCTGAACCACTCTGCCATCAGGAAGGGGGTGCCCTTTAGCATACATGGTCCAGTTGCATTCCTTAGCATCCACCACTAGAAAATTTATGAAAGTTATCAGGTCTCTGCCTCTCTCTTTAGCTGATCTTAACTAAAATTATGCCCACAGCAAAATAAGGACAATGGGAAGGTAAAACTGGGGCCATGGCCTGTCTGTACATAGTTTTCTCATTAAAAAAATTTTATCATAATCACTCAAAATTCATCAAAGAAATTCAGACATCTTAATCCCCTTTCCTTTGTCTTCATGGGTCTCATTCAGAGAGAAGAGAAATGGGAAAATGAATGATGAGTGGATAATCAAAGCTAAATTCAAGTTAAGAAAAAGTAAATTAATACATGAAAGGTACAACCTGTGATGAAGGAACGTGTGTAGGTGAAATTAGCTCTGATTCCTAAAGGCTTTGATCAGTGTGAGAATTTTAAAACTTCTGCAGGCATGAAATGCCTGCACAGAGGTGGCATCGCAAAAGCGAGAGAAGTGATTAAACTCCCGGCTGCCTGTCAAAGATGTTCCAGTCTCTCCTACCTTGCGATACTTCTGTGGAGTTCTGCATGAGAGCAGGCTGTCACGTTTGGGAAGAGACGGCACCCTCGTGCTAACTCCTCCTCCCTTTGATGCCTGTAGAACTTGGCCATTAAAATCTGCCTTGGGCTAAAACTCAGCAGGCAAGTTTCCAGTCCAGGAAGCTTTGACAAAATTTTAATAAAATTAGAACCAGATTGGCATTTTGGGGTTTGAGTTAGAGAGAAGTTTATATATGTAGATAGACATGTGAGGAGGGCCAAAGTCTCTGTGAAATGCTACATAGCACTAACTCTTGGCTTGTTGGCATTTTATGCATGACTACCAGTGTCCTTGATCCATGAATCACGTTTGGGTTTGGGAGTTTGCTTAGGCATTAAGGCATTTAAAAGGTCCTATGTTTGGGTGAATTTCGCTACCTTCAGTATTATTCTGTATCAGCTGGCTAAAGAGTATAAAAGCTTTAATAACAGCAAAAGATATTTCAAATACTTTTTTTAAAGTGAGGCATGTGGTTAAGTTTTGTTTTAAAATAATAGAATAACTGCATTGTTTGAAAACACATCAAAAGTGTTTTCTTTTGAAAATTTAATTTTATAATATTTAAACTTTCTTTAAGATTCTTGGTACTTTAAGCAAAAAAAAAAAAAAAGAAGACTGGTTTACTTCTGAATATGGGCAGCATCCATAGCTCTATGCCTATTGTAGGAAAAGTGATGGTGCTTGTACTTCATTCAAAAACACAGGATTGGCCCTGGCTGGTGTGGCTCAGTGGACTGAATGCCAGCCTGTTAACCAAAGGGTTGCTGGTTCAATTCCCAGTCAGGCCACATGCTTAGGTTACAGGCCAGGCCCCCAGGAGGGGCGGATGAGAAGCAACCACACATTAATTTTTCTTTCCCTCTCTTCCTCACTCCCTTCCCCTCTCTCTAAAAGTAAATAAATACAATCTTAAAAAAACAACAACACAGGAATTGAAGATCAGAGAACCTCCAAATATTTAAACAGTCCATTCAGTTCTCTTTGCCACTGTTCTACCGTGGGCCTATACCACACAGGCTAAATGGTAGTCCTTTCCTTTACCACTTATTAGGAACTACAGACACCCATAGATGGAAAAATATTTCCATCACTTTGAGTTCTGTCCTATGTCCTCAGTGTTATTGGCACCTTACACAGAAGCTATGGAAGCTTCTTCTCTAACAATTTAGTCTCATCTAAAAGGTTACTGAATAAGGAAGCCATCACTTGACATGTACAATAAGGACGCTCCAAATTACTTTTTCAAGTATACCTTTTAGATGTATTATTCAGCAAAGACTAAATGATCTACATAAATATGCCTTTTTTGTGTTCTGTTCTTCTTGGTTCAGTTGTTGATTTCATGAATGTCCAAGAGAGACCATGTTCTAAGAATGATATGCAAATTATCTAAAATTAGTGTCTACTAATGCCCCCAAAACTCAAATGCTAAAAAATATACATCAGAGACTATAAGTAATTTGGCTCCCATGGATGACTATAACCTACAACAAATGAAGAAAATATATTTGCTAAATTAAATACTCATCTTTTCATAACTAAAACCACTCAACTACCATTTGATCAAACTAGCTTAATAACATTGAAGTTTGGGGGTTTTTTGGTTTGATTGGTTTTGGCTGCTTTTAACATACAAAGAAGTCAATTCTATTTTGTTGGTTTAATCTACCTTTTCTTGCTGCACTAGCAGATTGAGTTTGTATATTTATATATATTCCATTTTTTGATGTCACACATACAGGGAAAATGCTTAATCTCTAACACACATTGTGAGACCAGAGCTAAACGGTAGCGAAAGGGTACCAAGGCAAACTCTCCTAAAATCACATCTTCACTTTCTAGGTCAGCTCTTCTCTTTAAAAGTGTGTTCTAACTTCTAACAGAAAACTTATGCTTAATATTTCCTGGTTTTTGTCTCCAGGAGATCCTTATGCATGAAGGTAGTTAGTACTTAGGCCCAGGTTTAGGAAAATCCTCATTGTGAGTTTTCTGGGAATGTTTTACTTCTTGGGTGCCTTTTCAGAGCTGGCTGGTCCTGCCTTGACAAAAGTCTATCAGTCAGTTGTTTTTTTATTGTATTTTGGACAAGAGCCCTAAGATCTCACGTGCCCATTAGTCCCTGTGTAGGGCCCAAGGTCAGATGACTTCCTACAAAACCAAATATGGAGAAAACAAAACAAAACAGATCTCGCTGAGTCCTGTGGCAGGAGGAAGAAGAAGGATGTTCCACTTTCAGAGCTGCTTAAACTAGACTGTGTTCCACACGATGCAGTAAGAATCCCTCCTGTGTTATGCATATGTTCAAAGGGCTATGTCAGGTGATACTTGCCACCGGTATGCTCAGCTTGTGGCCTGTAGTAAATAACGTATGATCCCTGATCTCAGATTGCCTTTAATTTAGTTGACGGAATAAGCTGTAGATATATAAAATGACTAGTAAATTCCTGGCAAACAGGTACTAACATATATGTCTAAGGACTAGTTAGTAAAATACAGCAAATCTATTTTTCAAAAACCTCTCAGTTCTTAATGGTTCATCATGTAGTTATCCACATGGCATCCCTAATAATAGCCTGCATTTCCATTTTAATTCAACAAGCTTAGACACCACAGATTTCTTACTAACCTTCCAGTCAATGAGATTGTTATAGACAGTTATAGGTTGATTGAATGATGTTTTTAAAGATAGAATGGTGGGGGCCCCAAAAGATACTGTATAAGCAATTAATATATTGTCTTCTAGTTATTTTGAACTAGAGATGACTATTATGACTCAGTAGATCTATTATTGGAATCAAAGCTTTTTTTAAAAAGAAAGTAATTTATTGTTGTAACAACCCAAACCCACAAATCCAAAAAGTCATGTGTCCAGAGAGAGCATCACGAGGTGGTGAAATGTCAGCCGCAGGCGTCCACCAAAAAGCACACTGTAATGTTCACTTGCACAATCAAAACAAACTTTTATTAAGCTCATGCTGTACCAAGACCAAAGTATACAAAGGTGAATTTTAACAATTGGTTAAGAAATATACAAAGAGCACATCAATAAAATGTAATGTGATCATTACTAATAGCAAAAGAATCTGGAAAGTATTACAGGAGCACTTATAGGAAAGAAAAACTTGCAGAGAAGGTAACTTTTGATATGGGTCTTGAAAAATGACTAGGGGTAATGATATGAGTAGCAGGCACAGCATATATACATAAACAACTGTATTTAGCATTTACCAGTTTAGAAGTATTGAAACATACAACATTTCCAAGTGAGTGGCTTGGCATAGCTGGAAAGAGGGACATGAGGAAAGCACAGGGGCCCAGGTTGCAAGAAGATAGGCACAGGATTGTGAGGAGCCTTGCTAAGGAACAGGGAAAGCAACTACTAAATGCTTTCAAACAGGAGAATGATGTGATTAGTAAGTAAAGGATCTATAGAAGAAGAGATATGAGATGGGCAAGGAAGGTGGGGAAAGAGGCAATGAGGACCTGACGATTTATATGTTTGTTTGTTTTCTACCTCATTCCATGGAAAATTGAAGGTAGCATCTGAGGATACATAAAATATAAAGTAGCATAAAATAAATGTGAAACCAAAGAAAAACAAAAAACAAAAGGCAAAAGATTCCATTAGAGATGAAGCCCCACAAATCAAGAGTTAAAAAATAAATGCTCTACATATCTGTTACCAATTCCCCAAGAGAAGTACAATTCATTCTTCTTGACACAAGACAGAAATGTCTCCTGAGTGAAAAGAAGGGCTCAGAGGAGTCATCGATAAAGATAGTCATCGATCAAGATAAAACACTTGATAATCTTGTTTCATCTAGCTCTCTGCACATCTGGTTTGATATAGGGTTAGATTGGCCCTGGATGGGTCCTTCTAGCCATCCTTCCTTCATATGGCATTTCTGGGCTGAGCTCTTTATAAAGACTGGATGGTCCAGATTTAGAAACGGCTCAACTAAGAGGTGCCAGAAGCTACTCTGTGTTGCCTTTGATTAGAAATCTTTTTGTCTTAGCAGATGACCAGGTTGGAGAAAGGACTGGTATCTCTCATAAAGTTGAGAGCAGCTCTTCATAAGGATGGGGGAAACTGAAAGAAAACCTTTCTTCACTGGAAGTGAGCCAAGGGAGGGCATTCAGTAAGGGAAGGTTCAGAATAGAGGCAGAAGTGATGAGAATGGAGAAGAGAGGAGTTGTTTGAGAAATGTTTCCAAGGCACCGTTAATAGGTCTATTCACGAATTAGATGTGAAGAATGAGGGAAAGAGAAAGTAGAGTTGAAGTTGTTTTCAAAGTTCCTTACTTGGGCACTTGGATGAATGGTGGTGATAGAGGAAACAAAATAGGAAAGGATAGGTAGGATTTTTGGATAGAATAATTAGATCCAGTTTTGATAATGCAATGTTTGAAGTAAGGTGTTCTGGGAACAGAAATAGGAATCTAAAACATGAGTGAAAGTTCTGGAATGAAATTATAAATTTATAAATGACAGACCTCTTTGACGCTGGTAGAGACCTAGTAGTATATAAAATCATCTCAGAAAAATGAGTGTGAAAGAAAAGAAGATGGAGTAGGGGGTGGGTTGTGAAAATAGAAGGGAAAGGACCAAAGGGAATGCACTGGAGAAAAAAGAGTGAAAATTAGGAAGATAACCAGAAGCTATGAAAAGGATCAAGATAATTCAGAAGTTGAGAACTTCTACTAGGAAAGATGAGTATTGCCAAATCCCATGCAGGAAGAGGAGGGAGAAAAGATGTCACAGGGTCATCAGTAATCTTAGTTATGACAGCTGCCATGGCAGTTATGTAGAGATCAACTCTGTGGACCTGATATGTGGTGGAAAGCAAAGGCATGGAGAGAGCATGAGTGGGCTACTCATACAAGAAATAAGACAGCAAAGTGATGAATGAGAATATGGCAGTAACTTAAGAAGTAAAGTTGAGGAGACAGTTTTGGTTGAGAGATGTATCAAAATAAGTTTACTCACAAATAAGTCTGTGAAACTGCCTCTTAAATCTAACTGACTAGCATTTCTATCTTCATAAGAAAGTAGCTTTATGAAGTAGGGAAGCAATAAGTTACAAATAACAACAACAAAAAAAAAACACCAATGTGCTGGCTTCAAGCACGAGGGATTTATTTGTCTCATGTGACAAGGATTACAGAAGTAGATGTTGAGGACTGGAGTGACAGCTCAACAATGCCATCGTGGACCCAGACCCTTGCTATCTTTGAGTTGTGCCACCTTCAGTGTGTAGACATACTCAGAGCTTCACACTTGTCACTCACAGGTACAAGATAATTGCTGCACCTTGAGGCTGCCCACCTGCTTTGGAGAAAGGAAAGGAAGTAGGAAGAGAAAGGGGTAAAGAGAAAGGAGCTGAGTCTGTCTCTTCTTCTCAGGAAAGGAAAAACTTTCTCAGAAACCTCACACAATTATGTCTCATATTCATTGGCCAGAATGGTGTCACGTACCCACCACCAGCTGGAAGGGGACGAGGCAGAAGGGAGCTGTGGGTGACAGGTCGACCCTCACCATTTCTCACAATAGTCTGCCACCCTAGTGAATGATGAGAAAAGGTGAGCCACCAAAATGAAGACAAAAAATTTAACATCTTCCTGAAATAAAAAAGACAAGGGTAATTGTCTGCCTCCTCCATCTACCTCCTTAATGAACTAAATTTCCAGAGACAGAGTGGAGAATTTGGGTCAAAGATCATTGTCATTGCCTTGGCCCTGGCAGGCAGAACATCACTATCCCAGACCCCAGCTTTAAATCTTATGCTCTTAGGCTATATACCTTATACTCTTCACTTGTTGCAGACACCTAACAAACCATTGTTACCACCACTTAAACAATGTTTCTTGAAGATTTCATCTCCAGGCTCAATTACTGTCACTGTCAACATTACTCCTGACCTAATATTTAGTGATTTCAGTAACCAAGTAGATGATCCTCCCAGGAAGCTATCCTCTTGCTTCCTTGACCTCCTTCCCTGTGATGATCCTACTCTCTACCCTAACTCGGTTCCACTTTCTCACGGCCACACTGTAGTCTAGTACTTACCAGTCACCACATCCCTCCCATAATCTCTATCTTAGCCATCCTACTCTCTGTCCTCCATCTGCTACCTCTCCAGTTCTCTTCCGCTAGTGCCTTGACTCTGGAAGCTGTTCCCCTGTACCAGAACCTATAATCCACTGGGTTCTACCACCTTTTTACATCACCTTTATGGCCTCATTCTTTTACTTAAATTCCATAGTTAATCAATTATTCTTTGGGTCTACCTCAGTTCTCCTGCTCTGTCCTCCCTTCAACATGACAAAGCCCATTCCTGACTGACTCTAACTTTTCACCTACTTCAGGTCTGTCCTCAAAGAGTTAAATATGACTGGAGAAAACAACACCATTCTGAATAGTTTCATTTGAAGTACTCACCACTAATCCCAAGAGGACTCTTAATGGTGCCTGGCAATCCTAATGCATTTTTCTATTCCATTCACTCTTCCACAGTGTTAGATAACCACTCAATACCTTTTCCTCTCTTCTCAAACCTCCAACATCTTCTCCCCATCCATTCTCACTTTTAGTTAATCACTGTGTTTCTTTTTTCCCCTAAGAAAATAGTGGCATCAGAAGAGAAATTCCACGTGTTTTTCTACCACCTCTACCCACAATACTCTGCTTATCTATTCTGCCCTCCCACTTGTTACTATGGGTGATTTCTTTCAGGTCCTGTTTCAGGTCGACCTCTGTACTTCTTCACTGGTTACCAGCCACCTCTTGTCTACCCAAAGACATTGCTTCAGTGGCGGCCTCCATCTCACCTGAATTATCTGTATGATCTCTTTTAAAAATGATTTTCTATCAATATTCAATATGCTGAAATTTCTCCCATCTTGAAACAACAATCATTTGATCCTCATATTCCTCTTCAGCTACCATCTAACTTTTCTATTTCCCTTTAAGGGAAATTTCTGAAAGGAATTTCCTATTCCCATTGTCTCCAACTTCTCTCTCCTTGGGTTTTGTTTGTTTGTTTCTTTGTTTGTTTTGTTTTGAACTTATTCCAACTGGACTTTTGTCTTGGTCCTTTGGCCAAAACTCTCTACTAGGTCACTAATGAAATTTAAGTTGCTAAATCCATAGTCAGCTCTCAGGTGTCATCTTACTTGACTAACCACCTTGGTGAATACCTAAGGCTCTGCCCCTTGCTACATAACAGGCACACTGAGATAAAAAAAAAAAAAAAGTATGGCCCAAATGAAAGAACTGATCAGAGCTCCAGAAAAAACACAAGTAAGCAATGAAGAGATAGCCAGCCTATCAGATACACAGTTCAAAACACTGGTAATCAGGATGCTCACAGAAATGGTTGAGTATGGTCACAAAATGGAGGAAAAAGTGAAGGCTATGCAAAGTGAAATAAAACAAAATATACAGAAGAACCAGCAGTGAAGGGAAGGAAACTGGGATTCAAATCAACAATTTGGACCAGAAGAAAGAAATAAACATTCAACCAGAACAGAATGAAGAAACAATTCAAAAAATGAGGAGAGGCTTAGGAACCTCCCAGACAACTTTAAACACTCCAACATCCAAATCATAGGGGTGCCAGAAGGAGAAGAAGAAGAGCAATAAATGGAAAACTCATTTGGAAACATAATGAAGGAGAACTTCCCTAATATAGCAAAGAAAATAGACTTCCAGGAAGCCCAGGAAGCTCAGAGAGTCCCAAAGAAATTGGACCAAAGGAAGCATACACCAAGGCACATCATAATTACATTACCCAAGATTAAAGAAAGATATGGAGAGAATCTTAAAAGCAGCAAGAGAACAGGAGAGAGTTACCTACAAAACAGTTCTCATAAGATTATTAGCTGATTTCTCAAAAGAAACCTTGTAGGCAAGAAGGGGCTGGAAAGAAGTATTCCAAGTCATGAAAGGCAAGGACCTACATCCAATATTACTCTATACAGCAAAGCTATCATTTAGAATGGGAGGGCAGATAAAGTGCTTCCTAGATAAGGTAAAGTCAAAGGAGTTCATTACCACCAAGCCCTTATTATACAAAATGTTAAGGGGACTTACCTAAGCAAAAGAAGATAAAAATATGAACAGTAAAGTGACAACAAACTCACTTATGAATACCGAACCTAAAAAAAGCAAAAACAAACTAAGCAAACATCTAGAACAGGAACAGAATCACAGAAATGGAGATCACATGGAGGGTTATCAGCAGGGATGGGGGCAGATAATGGGGGAAAAGGTACAGGGAATAAGAAGCATAAATGGTAGGTACAAAGTAAACAGGGGGAGGTTAAGAATAGTATAGGAAATGTAGAAGCCAAAGAACTTATGTGTACAACCCAAACACATCTCTAAGATTTGGCTTCTTCCCACTACCTCCACTGCTACTACTCTGGTTCAAGTCACCACCGCCCCTTGCCTCAATTATTGCCACAACTTCTCATCTGGTTTCCCTGCTCCCAACCTTGTCCCTCTTTAGTCAACATGGCAGGCAGAGTGATTGCTTATTATCTCACTCAGAATAAAAGCTGAAATCCTACAATGGCTGAAAGGCCCTAAAAAGGAATTCTTAAAGTTCTCTGTGATGTGAATCTTTTTGGCAGACTGTTGAAGTTTTAGATTACTTCTCAGAATAACATTTATTTGTTAATCATCAAGGACTGAGTCCTTGACTTGGGTATTTGACCACTTGGCCACTTTCCTCAGTCACCAAGGAGAATGGCTTGGCCTTTCTTGGCCCATTCTCCCACCTGTCAGGACCTTTTAAATAAAGTTCCACTCCAGAGACCAAGTATGAAAGGAGAGAAAAGAAAACTTGGTGATAGATAAGATACTACAAGAGACTGTCAGAATCTTCGCAGCAGAATAAAATAATGCTTGTGGTACTGTCGATGAACACGATCATGAAAGAGCATGCCATTATCTTAACCAGGGCCCCATCCAATCTACAGGCTGTGGTGCAACATATTTCTCCTCCAAAGATGCCAATTTCAGACTCTGGCTATTGATCTCTATCTAAGCCTGAAAAGTAATGGTCCCAAGGGGGGAAAGTGACATTGAATCGTTGGAGAATTTCAGACAATAAAAATAAAACTAAAGGGATTTCAGCAAGGCCTGGGCTTGATAAGTGTGAGTGTCACAGTTTTAATCCATAGTGTCTAGTATAACATATAGAATTAGAACTAATGGGCTTTGTTTGTTTGTTTGTTTGTTTGAGTTTAGTGAAGTTTGAGTTTTTGTTTTACTTTGAATCACTTTTCATAGGCAGCCTCCATGGATCCACTTTGTTTTTCAAAGTGCCTTTTAGGGCTGCAGTGTGAGGGGGCAAGAAATGGGGGGGGGAGGATGAATCTCCATAGATAACTGTTTACTCTCAGGGAAGCATATGCTAGTGTGATGGGGGCATGGGTCACTGGGAAAGGGGGTCACTTCTACCAGGTGATATTAGAAAGATCCAGGAATAAAGTATCACTAAGGGAAAGACTTTTGTGTTTTCTCTCTGCAAACCACACTCCTGTAAGATTCAAGCTTCCTTTCTGTGATGTCTTCTGCCCCTTCAAGGTTTCCTTTGATATTTAAATTTGATCCAGCACATAAGCATGATAGGATAGGATTTACCCCACATGCTACGGTTTTCTAGGACTGTCTTTAAGACTTTAGGCCATGGGTAGGTCTTGCACAGATACATATATGATATAAAGTGTGAAATATTCTTTAAGACTCCTTAAAGAATATGAAAGAGCCAGAGGTAAAAACAAGGAATAGCAAGACAACCTAGAAATGAGTGAAGCAGGAATGAAGACTAGCTCTGGCATGGAGGGACACAGGAGGGAGGTAGCGCAGAGCCAGGGACCATGGAGGGAGCACCCATTCAGGAGGGGCTGGAGCCACAGACCACACCCCGTGGCTGCCAGTAATGCCACCTGCAACTGCCAACCTCCTGCCAACCCTCCCAGTTGCTAAATCTGGACAAAATCTGGATCAGCCCCATGCGATAACAGAGGGTAGCAGGGGAAGAATGACAAATGACACCAAGAGTAAAATGACTGAGACTGACACAGGATGGCAGAGCAGCAGAGGCCAGCTCGCCATGTCCCAGAGACTCCCACTGTTGGAAGGGAGAGTATGGTAGGTCACGGGAGACAGCTCTCCAAGGGTGCGGGAAAAGAAGCAGCACTACCTGATGGCATCCTGACACTTTCAGGCTAGTGTGTGCCAGTCAAAAAACCGATGACCATCCAACACGCCCCATGAGAAATACGCAGCTGGCATATCAGAGCTAAGAGACCCACCTGTCAGGACGCTGGCGTCACCGGCACCCGAGAGCAGACCGGTAAAATACCAGTGGCAGGTCCCTGCTGAAATATACTTGGCTTCATCCCAGTTGATCAGTTTCCTTCCCACTCATGTAACCTCACCTCTGGGAGCAACTGCCTTCAGTCTCCTCCCTATAATGAAGGTGTAAGCCCAAGGTCCCCAGAAGGGCGTCAAGGTGAGGGGGAATCCTTCAAAATGGATGGAAACCATGAAATTAGTGTTTTAACCTAGACAGTGGCTAACTATAAAAACACCTGATTTAAGCGCTTGCTGGTGTGACTCAGTGGATTGAATGACAGCCTGCGAACTGAAAGGTCACTGGTCCGATTCCCAGTCAGGGCACATGCCTCCGTTGCAGGCTAGGTCCCCAGTAGGGGGCGCACAAGAGGAAACCACACAGGGATGTTTCTCTCCCTCTCTTTCTCCCTCCCTTCCCCTTTCTCTAAAACTAAATAAATAAAATCTTTAAAAAAACAACAACACTTGATTTGAATTGAATAGTTATTTGACATGAGACCATAGTAAACCATAGGTAACTTAAAATTTTCAGGATCTGACCTGATTTCACAGTTTGCATAAAATTTAGTATCCTCTCTTCCAAGAGGGAATGGGAACTTGTCAAAGAAACATAGGTGCTTTCATTTTAAAAATTAAGTATTGTTTGCACACAGCTGAGAGATGATATTTCAGTCAGTCCCAGTACACGAAATACACAGAACGCCTTTAATCCTCAAAGGAAATACAGCTGGAAAAGAAGCATTTTCATCACTGCAAGTGTTGGCAGGGAGGCTGGGGAGCAGTGTGTGCAACACAACTGGCAAGGACAGCCCCCTCTTTTTCTCTGATCGGTCCAGGCAGATCTCAGGAGGGAACTGGATATCTGGATTTTTCATGTTTAGGAATAATGACTCAGCGGGGTTGGAGAATGGAAATTCTGGACAAATGATGCTCCTTACAGAAAGTTCAGGCAGTAGTGAGAGTGAATGCTGAAGGGGACGTTGTCAGAGGAGTCTTTCTTAAGCACTTGTGTCTCAGCTGCAATCCACTCCTCCACACTCTGCTCTGTGCAGTGCTTGAGCTGGGACTCTGCAAACCATACTTCACTTTTGCCAGCTGGATCCTTTTAGGTTTCTTCATAGCAGGAGGCCGGGAGGCAGGCAGGCAGGCAGAGGGAGACGAGAGGGGTAGGGAGGAAGGACTTGCTCATTCCTGCAGGCTTCTTGTTTATTTTGTTTCTATTCTAGGGCCTTTAACTTAGCAGTTGTTAGTTTCAGGGTCCAGAGTTGTTTCTACACTCCTGGAACTCCCACAGAGGTACCTGCACCAACGGGCCTCAGTCTTGGTCTTAGCTCTGTGTATCTCCTTCTCCAAGCTTCTAGGTTCTTAATCATCCCAACCTCTTCCCTATTTCCTTAGCTACTTTCTGTAGCTTAGCCTTCTGTGATAATTTAGTATTATTCCCTTTTGTACACTTCCAGTCCTTCAATACCTGTTTAATTAATTCCTTATGAAGTTCTATTTCAGTGAAGGAAGAGAGACTGTGCTTGCCTTAAATTGATGACAAAACATTTGCACATCAGAGTTCAAAATATAAACATAGTTCTATAGCAGGTTGACAATGGAACAGGGGGTCACAAATAGATTTGTGTGTCTAGCACTCTTGTTGGATGACCTTTATGTAGAAGTCAGGCCATTATTAAAATCTCGAGATTTACTGTTAAGTCTATCTGATGGAATCCCTGCATATTGAACACACATATTGAACACACACATACAAGTTGAACTTGCAGGGAACTGCTCAGGGTCCTGATTTGTTATTAATACTGTCAATCCCGATAGAACACTTAGGAACTCCTAGCAATTATGGGAAATACTTTACAAATGTCCTGGAAGAGAAGCAGCCCAGAAGTGATGCTATTGCTCATTAGAGAGGATATTGAGCATCAGTCCTCTCAGCAGCCCATTGGATTAAGCCCCATGGAGACCAGAAAGAGGCACAGAGGAGAATTTCCTTGTGGGTTTAGGAGTGAAAGCATCTTCAGCGATCTTAGTAAGTGTGGTCTCTGTGGAGCTGGGGTGGCAGAGGCTGCTGTGGACAGACTCCTGTACTGAGTCAGGTTTGTGATGCCTCATTTCATTAGTGCTTGGGAGTCACTGCTAGGCAGGTGGAGAGTCATGTGGTGTCTGCTAATGCTGATCTCCAGCACTCCCTTGGGACTGATTACAGTTCACACATAGCCCGGTGCAGGAACCAGATATAACGGGAGGCCTGTGAAATCACACACTCCTCCACTCAAAATGAGTATTCAAAACAAGACTCTAAAGCATTCTTCCCTCTACCCCCAGTGGCCCAAATCCAACTGATGCTCCAGAAATGTTGAATACTATTCTCCCTTTCCCACTGCAAAAGGTACAAAAATGCACCCTAACGCCACCAAAGAAGATTTTCTCATCTCTGTTGCTCTCTCATGGGAAAGAAGTGGATTTTCTCAGTTTTGTAATTTCACAGGAGATGGGAGAGAAGACAGAGCATGGCAGTCAATGCTGGGAGCTCTGAGGCTGCATAGGATGGAGCTTGAATCCTCCCTGGACCCAGAAACTTAACCTCTCTGACCTGCAGTTTCTGCACCTGGATTGAAAAAGAGATGATGGCATTTTCCCCAGCAGGCTGCTGTGGGAAATGGTTAACCAAGCATCTAGTATCAACCCTGGAGATTGAGGGTGTCTTCGGTCAATGGGAGTTCAAGTTAGTTGTTTTCAGGGGCCTATAAAAATCACTAGATTGCATAAATTCCTTCAGAGAAAATAAATTTATAAGCTCTGCTTTATATTCTCTGGGGAGGGTTGCAAGTAACTGGAAGAACCCCCCCTTTCAGGACTACCTGTTAGTTCACTCCTTCTCACACCCTCACAGCAGGGTTATGGCTGGGGCTGCATTATGGATGTGGGGGTTTAACGGAATTGAAGAATTTGGGGGAGTTCACTAAATTAAATGAAGGCAGCACCTCAGGACGGAGGTCCCACTCCCCCTGCCCTCCTTGTGTTGTTCAGACTATACTTAGAGGTGCCCCAGACTATAAAGAGGTTTAAAGGCCATTCGACATTTTTGTCTCTAGAAATTATTCCCCTTTCCTCCTGTGAAGGTGCTGATTTCTTGGTTGGTTTGTTGGTTTGCTTACTACGGTGATCGATTCTCCCTCTCAACCCCCCAGGGTATAAGATTCCATCCTTACCTTGTACATAAACCAATGGGATCGTGGTCCTTCCCTGGTCACAAATGTTCAGGGGTGGGCAATGTGACTTAAATTGGTCAAATCTGGTGACTTTCAGAGGTATAGCAGCAAATCCTGGGTCAAAATGTTTGCTCTCTGATGGGTTAGGCCTGTTGATCAAATAAACATGGGACTTCTGGAGATTTGAGGTACAACCTGGAAATGAACCTGACACAGGACAAAGCACAGTCAAGAGGAGAGAGGCTTGAACTCCAAATCAAGTCAAAGTCAAATCAGCATCTTGTATTTTTCTATGACCAGAGAGAGTAAGTTGTGCTTAGGCCAGTTCAAGCCCACATTTTTGTCACTGGCAAGAGTTGTACTTGATATGAGCAGGGGTGTCAAACTCCTTTTCACCGGGGCCACATCAGCCTCGTGGTTGCCTTCAAAGGGCTGAAATAATTTTAGGACTGTGTAAATGTAACTACTCCTTAACTAGGGGCAAGGAGCTCGGTGCTGCCACCAGGTAGAAACAAGGTGCCCAGGGCGGGTGAAACAAGGTGGAGGGCCGGATTCGGCCTGTGGGCCTTGTGTTTGCCACCTGTGTACTAGAGGCAGCTTGAGAGTATACAAGTACTCACCAGAAGAGATAAAATCCTGATTCTCCAAGAGCTGTGACAGAATTTTGATTGCGTTGTTTTAGATACCACATTTTATATATTTGCCAAAGGGATCCTCCTTTGCTGCCTCCAACAGAGAAATGGGGGGGGAAGAAGAAATTTAAGTGAAAAGAATTCACATAAATTCATTAGGTACTTCCCTGTAGGCTAAATTGCCATGGTCATTTTGCAGATAAATTCTGATAATAGCAATATACACAATATTAAAAATAACAATAGCCCTGGCTCGTGTCTCAGTGGATCGAGTGCTGGCCAGTGAACCAAAAGGAACAGAAAGGTCGCTGGTTTAATTCCAGTCAGGGCACATGCCTAGGTTGCAGGCCAGGTCCCCAGTTGGGGGTGTGCGAGAGGCAACCAACTGGTGTATCTCTTCCACATTGCTGTTTCTCTCCCTCTCTTTCTTCCTCCCTTCCCCTCTCTCTAAAAGTAAAATAAATAAAATATTTAAAAAAAATAAAATAAAGGCCTGTAACTACCAACAACATTCCAGGAGGTGTCAGAGCCCAAGTATTTGCAATGACATGCCCCATCTATGAGGAGGGTAATTCTCCCCACCTTCCTGCACTGAGCAAAAGCCTCTTCCTTCATGTACTGGGGCTTCCAGCTTTCTGAGGGCACCAAATAATACCACTCTGCAGCTTAAAAAGGGTTTCCTTGATGGCAGTGCAGATGCTAACTGCCTTAAAGAGTAAATGAGTCATAATTTGTATCAGAGTTGTTGCTGTAATTATAATACAATGAAAAAGCCAGAGCTCTTAATTATTTCCACTGTAAGACCTTGACCTTGTAGGCTTGAAGAAGCTCAGTCAGCCACAGCCTCATCATCTGACATCCTTTGGGCTCTTTGTATCCGTACTTCTGTCCTAAGGACCAACCAGGTAAAATAGTCTCCAGAGGCAGAGTGGTCTCTGGTGGATTCCCACTGGGTTCTGTGTGAAGCAGAATCAAACCATTTCTTTTCTTCTGCGTGCTACATGTAACAACTATTCTGTGGAAAGAGACAGAGGCCAGCCAGTGGCAGAAGTTTATATGATGCCAAATGGGATCCACCCAGCAAACCCAGCCATCCCCAGGAGTTCTCTCTCTCTCTCTCTCTCTCTCTCTCTCTCTCTCTCTCTCTCTCTCTCCCCTCTCTTTTTTTCTCACTGTCTCTTCTTTCTTTTTTCCTTCTCTCTCTCCCTCCCACCCCTCATCTACGAAGGGTTTGGAAATTTTCATCAAGGAACTCAGGTAGTTACAGAGTAAACTTCCTAAATTTCTAATTATAGCTTCCACTGCTGATTTCCCCCCTGGTAACAGTTAGGGATTTTTAGTTGCAAGCTATAGGCACTGGTTTTGTATAACAAACTATAAGTTGAATTCTCTTTTAAACAATTTATTGTAAGGATATGAGATAGCTCACAGAATTGAAGGAAAAACTAAAGTATCAGGCATGAAAAGGTTGAGAACCAGAACAGGTCTTGATCCAGGTAGTGAGAATTATGAACATTCTTTTCAGGGTTCTGCAACAACTATTTTCCTTTTTTGCAATAACTGAGTGGAGAAGTCAAATTCTGAACTTCCAGCCAAGATGGAGGCATAGGCAGACACACTGTGCCTCTTCTCACAACCAAAATTAAGGACAACAAAGATTTAGAAACAAGAAAACAACCAGAACTCAGAAAATCGAACTGTTTGGAAGTCCAACAACGATGCATCCAGACCCGTATGAGGGGCAGAGTCGCGGCAGGAAAAAGCGGAGGTGCGGACGGGCACGCAGGCAGCAGTGGCTGGCAGACCCCAGGTGCACAGTTGGCGACTAGCAGACCCCGGGCACAGGGCGGCAACTGTGTAGACCCAGTGAGGCCGCACAAGGCAGCTGGCTGAACGGGTGGTCCCACATTCACGCGCAGATAATCCAGGCAAAGGGGAAGCGGTGAAAGGGAGGGGAATCCGAGAGTGAGTAAAGCAATCGCCATTATCTCCTCTCAGACCCCGCCCCCACATACAGCGTCACTACCCAGCGACTGGGCTGTCCCACCCTGGGGAACACCTGAGGCTCCACCCCTCACTACGTAACAGCCACGGACTAGACCAAAAAACAAACAAACAAACAAACAAACAAAACCCAGAAATGAAAATGGCTCAAACTGGAGAACAAATCAAAGCCCCAGAGCCAATTTATCTAAGCGATGAAGAGATTGCCAACCTATCAGATGCACAATTCAAAACCCTGGTGATCAGGATGCTCACAGAATTGGTTGACTTTGCTCACAAATTAGATGAAAAAATGAAGGCTACAATAAGTGAAATGAAGAAAGATGCATGGGGAACCAACAGAGATGGGAGGAAAACTGGGACTCAAATCAATGGAGTGGACCAGAAGGAAGAAAGAAACAACCAAACAAAAAACAAGGAAGAAACAAGAATTCAAAAAAATGAGAAGAGGCTTAGGAACCTCCAGGACATCTTTAAACATCCCAACATCCGAATTATAGGGGTGCCAGAAGGGGAAGAAGAAGAGCAACCAGTGGAAAACTTATTTGAACAAATAATAAAGGAGAACTTCCCCAATCTGGCAAAGGAAATAGTCTTCCAGGAAGTCCAGGAAGCTCAGAGAGTCACAAAGAAGTTGGACCCAAGGAGGAACACACCAAGGCACATTATAATTACATTACCCAAGATTCAAATGAAGGAGAGAATTCTAGAAGCAGCAAGGGATAAGGGGACAGTCACCTACAAAGGAGTTCCCATCAGACTGTCAGCTGATTTCTCAAAAGAGACCTTACAGGCAAGAAGGGGCTGGAAAGAGGTATTCCAAGTCATGAAAATCAAAGGCC